>SMSQ01000542.1:51176-84470 GCA_019453375.1 Ctenoplectra terminalis
ATCATGATAGTTTCTATGATTAAAACTGAAAAGCAAAGTGAGGTTATGGCATTATCGAACATGTTTATTTACTCGTGATCTAGAACAGCGTGCATTCCATAAAAAATATCTCTGTTTCGTATCTCACCTATATAAGCAGAATTTAATGAAAAAGTGAATATTTAATAGAATTAATATGACGCGAATTTTTATTTTATACTTGTTCAGACATATGGTACGTGTTTGATTTAAAGAAATCGAACGACTGAAGCAGCGAGACATCCATTACCATGGTGGAATTACCAAGACTTGCTTTGGACATTGCAATTCCATCGAAAAGTCTTGCACGTCGTGGCGGAGTTACGATTTCCGAAGAAATCGTCGCGTCGTTTCTTCAAGTTAGTCAAATTATACATTTTTTAATCATTCGTCATCTTTTTCGAGCTTTATTCGTTAGTGTTCTAAACCACTACGATAAAAATTTTATAATTAACCCATTTGCATCGTTAGCGCACATATACGCTCAATTTTCCTGATCACTATCACCGGAGCCGTATGCGTACGCTCAACTTTGTTGCTCACAATCATTATTCGTTATCTAAAAAATAGAAATGGAGAGTGTTGTTGGAGATGAAAATAGTAATTCTGATTACAGCGAAGAAGAAATTAGGCCTCTGAAACGAAGACGAATTATTGAATATAATAAAAAAAAAAAAGTTGGGTGATAAAAACCTTCTTTTCATTTTTATTTATGATGCAAATGGGTTAATAATTATTACCAGAAATACTTAAAAAATATTTTCGAATCAATAATTTTTATATTAACACTAAACCTACCAAAGCGGTCAAACGACCGTTTCGTAATTTCTCCTCCAAATTTTATAAATTATTAACGGCGCACTTTTGAATATTTTTGGGGGATTTTCCGTAAAATATATTGTCAAAGATTTGTTTCTCTAGGATTGTGTATTTTTCCAAGTATCTATTATTGTAATTTATTTGATACAAGTAGGTATAGTCTTAATCGTCGGTAGGTTTAGTGTTAAGTCTCTAGGCAGATCTTTGTAATGTTCTACGAAGTGAGTATAAAGTGAGCANTAGGTATAGTCTTAATCGTCGGTAGGTTTAGTGTTAAGTTTCTAGGCAGATCTTTGTAATGTTCTACGAAGTGAGTATAAAGTGAGCATAAATTATACCACAAATGATTATTAAAGAAAAAAGAAATATGCCATATATTTTTATAAAATATAATTGCATTAGAAAAAATGTTAACCTGTTTGATCTTATAGTAAAGTTCTGTTGAATCGATGGCTTTATTAAAAGACATAATGTTGATTTTAAAATGTACGAAGGTGATGAATGAAACTGTGGGTGTTACAAGAGGAAAAAAATAGATGCCAATAAAACGCGATGTTTCTTATGCGATCGATTCACGAAGCTCGTAGTAACTAAATATTTGTGCGGAGTGTAACGACAGGTATAATTTATGATAGAAGGAAGTCAGTTTGTTTCGCAGCTTTTGTGTTGTGCAGACTGGGTAATGTTCACGATACGTCTGGCCCCGAAGGAATATTTCTATCGAACGTGCACGATCTATCATTTGTACAAAGCATTAGGTAATCCTTACAGTTAAAATTAACACGCATTATTTTCTTGTTTTATTAAAAAATTGAATAACAGCTGCGTTTAAAGTAATTTCACGAAACAATTATATCTCCGATTAGATTCGAGAATAGTGCGTCTAGTTCGGTTTCGAATACATTCCTTTTATATTTATAACGATTCTGGAATTATACAATAACAGTATACAATAATTTTTGTATGATAAAATAGCTGTTTTCAAAAATTACTAGTAAAATATTAGACATTTCTGCTCTTAGCGAACATTATACTTCCTTAAAATTTCAGATCCTTGTTTTAGAAAAGAAAACTTACAAATTATAACATTCGCTAAAAATATTTTATGAAAATATTTGGCATATCACTTTCTTTGATAATCATACCTATATAATTAATACCTATTTTGTAGAACATTGCAAACAAAGATCTGCTTAAAAACTTATTACAAAAAAATTGTTGATTCCAAAATATTTTTCGGGTACTTCCGGTATGCTAATAATTACCAACAATGCAATTTGTATAAATTTCCTATTAAAATAATAATATGGATACAAAATTCCTTTCATAATATTCTCTTACAAAAATAATATCGTTTTTAACCAATAAAACCAAAAGGTTAGGAATTATTATTATTATTATTGTTATTTTTTTTAATTCTATCCTTTTTACGGTCGATAAACATTTGGAAGTTAAGCTTGAACCGAAGAATCCACGGGAATAATTACAACGACCTGGTAAAATCTCTTGGGATGTTATTGCCGCCGTACGGAATTTCCCAATAGGGATGCCACGGGTAGGGATGGCTCTCGAACTTAATGACTATTGCAAATGGGGGCTAGAGATAGCGATACTCCAGACTATACAGTCCAATACAAAAGAAAGTTGGAATTTGAAAACAAGTGCGTGTAATGATTGTTCATTTTCCACTTCATTGTCCTTTTACCAACAATACATGATTGTTATTGGTCGTTAAAAATGAAAAAACAAAAGAAACGCGACGATCAGTGGGGATGGTCGAAGGGAGAGGCTGAAATATCGGGAACAGCGACGAGTCTCTCCTTTCACATGGGAGAGAAGGTGCGCTTCAGGTGCGTGAAGTTGGGATCGATATTGCAAGCGACTCCCTGGGCCATGACATGCCCCTGCGGCAGCCATCGGCTGCACGCGATCGTGCTAAAATTAAATGATAAAATTCACTCCATCTTTCTCTCCCTCGTGTCTAACCTGTTCGTTCCCTTTCTTCTTCCTCTTTCTTTACTTCTTTCATCACTCTTGTTCTCTTTGGATTTATTTTCCCCGTTCACCCTCTGTTCTTAATTCCTTGTCTGTCTTTTCTTTTCCGTAGACCGTTTGCGGTTTTATTTCTTCTTTGTCTTATCATTTTATTTTCTCTCTTTTCTGTTTGGCTTTTACTCTAGTCGTTCGGTTCTTTTTTTTAATTTTTTCATCATTTTTTTCATCCTATTTCTATGCTTTTTTACTCTTTTTTTTTTATCCGATGCTTCCCTGTCGTTTTCACTTGTTATCTCAGTTTGTGCACCTTGTATTTGTTGATCTCTTGCTCTTCCGTCTTACCGTTGTCTGCTTTTCCTTTTATCTCTCTTTTGGTTTTTTGTCCTTACACATTTTCTCGCTTTCTTGCTCTTTCCCTCGCCGTTCCTACTATATTTATCTTCCTACTTTCTCTTTTCATCGTATGAACTCTTTTTTTTTTTCCTCTGTGAATTTTTTCTTCCTCAACCTTCTTTTCTATTTCTATCCTTTCTCTTTCTTTCTTCGTCTATTCTTTCCTCTTTGCACCCTCTCTTTAATGCTCTATTTTGTCCCTTTTTGTTTCTTTCAGACGTCTTTCCTTTGTCTTTTGTTCCACGCAGCGTTTTCACTTTTCATAGTACGATTCTCGCCCTTCCCTAGCGTTTCATCATCCTCATTCGTGTCACAAAGCATGTGCGCCGTCTTATCAGTGACGTAACGCGGACCGTGTCATTAAGGGAGCCGTGTGCGTAAACGTCCTTGCGTTGATTTGTAATGCAAACGGGCAGGAAATTACGTCTACAAGTGGTGCACGCATCCCCCTAACCTCACGTTACATCTGTAAACCTTTAATCACTTTTATCGCTCGGGTGCCGGTTAAAATTAGCGCTTAAGAAATACATAGCAGTTCTATTAACCGACTGAATTTTAATGCGTTTCATGGATTATAGGTGATCCGCTATATTGACCGGAAGTAAATCTTTCATTCGATGAAAGATGCTTGCAGAAGTATTTTAAGTATAATAAAAATAAATTTTAAATACTGCTACAGGCGTAGAATATTGTTCTTAGAAGTTAATTTATTTGCTCACAGAAGTATAAAAATGTTCTTTGATTCGCTGTTAAAGTGAAATACTTATAAAAGAAAATCATCTTTAATAATTAAACATTCCAATGGAACTTTTTGATTCCATTTTATGGTTCTATTGAAAGTTAAAAAATTTTTTTGTGACACTGAACTTGTTAATGATTAATTATTAATGTGTTCAGTGGCCTTGGAGCGGGACATTGTGTTACAAAATTTTTATTTCTATCCTTCTCGATAAACATTTAACGCTTTAAATCTCCAATTTCACTCGTAGAAAAGGTCCACTTTCATCCTTTGTAATCCAATATAATGCTAACGGTAGCGCTGGGTGACCGAATTTTTGGTTTATTTTAAGTCGAAAAAGGGAAACGCGTAATTCGAACCGCTTACCAATCGAATCTGGCAAAGCGAAATTAAAAATCAAGTTTCCCGATTAAAAGTTGACTTTTTCCAGGAGGATTAGAATATTTCTAGTCGAAGAGACGCATTTAATATTTATAAACGCGGGTTCGATATTTTACTGACAACGCGGATGATTCCTTAGGTCAAATCAATTAACCCTGCGAAAATGCACCGGTTGCACGCGATACTGCTAAATTTAAACCGACTACCTCCTTGGCATCTGCACGTGCATTTCTGCGTGACGTTCGCTAAAGTCAGCTTTATAATTGCAATCATTACGGAAAACGCGATTCACTTACACGAAGGATGCAGTGGGCACACAGTATCCTAAAATGGCCCATCAATACGTAGTTCAGTTTCGCTTGTTTCACGGAATAAGCACTCCTATTCACCGTCATATATCTTCCATCTATTTAAAGTCCGAAATTGTATCAAAACTCGAACAAATCGAATACTTTTACAACTATAAGAATAGATGTTTACCCCCTACTTAACGGTCGATTAAACCATCTCATTAAGCGTCCATTCAGGCTCGTCCATGGTCCAGCACATGTGTCCAGAAGCTTCCTCTCCGCCCTGATTCGTCATCATGGAAACCACAATGCCGATCGTGTATTTGCACAGAGAAATACTGACACATAGAAACCGTTTGACCAATATCGACGCTTTAGACGAAGCGAATAACGTTCGTACCTTTCTTTCTTTCAAACTTTAAATTATCCCCTCCGATTAGTCGCTATCAACGATTCTCAGCTCCGCTATAATTTCACGCGTTCGCGTTTATCGAATATCAAATGGAACCTCTCCATCGTTAAACAGTGGAATGACCAATTCGCCGTGGATCCCAATCGTACCGATCTGTAAGTTCGTCGTTGCATGTATTGGCGTATGAGTTAACGCGTCATAAGAAATGTTGGAAAAATAAAAAAAAAATCCCCCCGTTGTTTCGTCTCGGAACAAGTGACGGAGAAATAATTGTTAATTGTTGAACCTAAACGTTGCCCTGTATCGACTATACGCAGCACCGCGACCCGGTTCTCAGGCGCAACGATGTCTTCGGTGATCCTCGCACACTCTCGTGAGCATTCGGGTACTTCTAGGCGAGTGTCTTCTTCGGTTCGAGTCTCATTGATCTCTCGGACGCGGTTGCGCGCAATGGTCGGCAGACGGCGGTGGTACCGCCGTCGACCAATCAGCTGTCGCGATTCCCTGGCTACGCTCGAGTCTCGTGGTCCTCGGCTAGCCGGTCGCCTCTTGTTGTTTTCCATCGTGGGCTTCTCCTAACCCGTTCGGTTGTTCGGTGGTGTGGCGCGAGACGCGTAACGAACGCCGCTGAACGTCAAGCGTGTTCGTCGGGAACGTGCATTGTAGAAGGAACGAAAGAAAGAAAGAAAGAAAGAAAGAAAGAGAGAAAAAAAAAAAAAAAAAAAAAAAAAGAGAAAAAAAAAAAAAAAAAAAAAAAAAGAGAAAAAAAAAAAAAAAAAAAAAAAAAGAGAAAAAAAAAAAAAAAAAAAAAAAAAGAGAAAAAAAAAAAAAAAAAAAAAAAAAGAGAAAAAAAAAAAAAAAAAAAAAAAAAGAGAAAAAAAAAAAAAAAAAAAAAAAAAGAGAAAAAAAAAAAAAAAAAAAAAAAAAGAGAAAAAAAAAAAAAAAAAAAAAAAAAGAGAAAAAAAAAAAAAAAAAAAAAAAAAGAGAAAAAAAAAAAAAAAAAAAAAAAAAGAGAAAAAAAAAAAAAAAAAAAAAAAAAGAGAAAAAAAAAAAAAAAAAAAAAAAAAGAGAAAAAAAAAAAAAAAAAAAAAAAAAGAGAAAAAAAAAAAAAAAAAAAAAAAAAAAAAAAAAAAAAAAAAAACGCGTCGACGACGGCGGCCACGACGCGGACGACGATTAGTAGCGACGTCCTCGGTGACAAGGTTCGAGCGGATCGTACGCCCCCTTCTTGTCGCCGTCGTCACCATGATACCGTACTCCACGTGCTTGTCTTTCGGGGGCCGACGCGACGCTCGTCGCTGGGTGGTCCTACACGACGAGTCCTCTCCCTACCCGGTGAGTCGCAGTACGAATACGCACGAGTACGCACGACGTGTCACGTTCATCAGATGAAAAGACGCGCGGCCGCCGCTACTTTGAAATCCTCCTTTCTCTATTCTAGCGCGATCACGTCCGAACCAGGGGGAAGTCGTGTTTCGGCACATCGTGTTGATGCACTCGCGTATTTACACACACGTATACACGTACGACCCTAGCTTGCACACCTGTGCAGTGAGTATATAGCTTTGATTCGCGTGCGCGACAATGCCTCCGGGTTCGATGAACGTCTTCGATTGCCTCGATTACCTAGCTTCGATGTATAGAGAACGTATTTATCGAATCGAACCCCAAGAGTTTTCTCTCCTTAGACCGTGCGACGTATTTGTTGACGTTCGACTCGTTCGCGATACATCGTTGCGCGATATATTGAACATAGGTTGAATGGGTTTTTTTTTTCTTTTTTTTTTTTCTTTTTAAGTTTGCATATTAACCCATTGCCGCAAATGACGGCTATAGCCGTGAAATTTTTGTCGATACGTAGCCAAATGACGGCTATAGACGTCGCGCAAATTTTAATTATTAAAAAAAGTACAGCGTTCGTACGCTTGTTCTTGGTTAAGCAATGCATCGAACAAAGAACGTATAGCATTTATAAAAACTGTGATAATTTTCACTTCCAAATATACAAGTTACGCTCAATTTCATCTGGTAGACGTAAACAATTGAAAAAAAAAGTGTGTTTCTGAGCGCCACTTCGAAATAAAAAGTGTGCGGCAATGGGTTAAGTTTGGATATTAAGAGATAATATTCCAACTTTGATGGGATTATTTTTTTATTTTTTTTATTTTTTTTATTTTTTCTCCTTTTCTTTTCTTTTCCTTTTTATTCCATTCTATTCTTTTCTTTTCTTTTCTTTTCTTTTCTTTTCTTCGTCCGACGAATTTGATCATTGGGTGTATGGTATTTTACGTGGTATACGCGTCTTGTAACACGAGAATCGGTTCTGGCTGCGTGTTCCACGTATAATAGGTTATAGAGTAATATTTTTACGCTTGGTGCACTGTTCGTGATGCACTGTTCGTGATGCACGATTCGCGCGTTAAGCGTACGATAGGTTATTCCGTACTCTGTACCGACTGCGTGTCCCATGTTTCTTATGGCTTGCGTGGTGTTGAACATGATTTCATTGCAAGTTAGGAGAAAGGCATGGGTAGTTTGCTGGAACACTTTACTCGTTTTCCTGTAACTTCGTTTGAAGATTAGTTTTAATTACGAAATTACGATAATTATACAGGAGAAGGTGGAATAAAGGTGACGAAGATATTGACTCGAGTGGGCGGTACTTATTATAATATAGTATATGTACATGCGGTATTATTGATTATAATATGTAATACGTAATGTTTCAACCGATATATTTATCGTTGTGTTTAACATTATGTATAAATATTATATCGATGTGTACATTATCGTAGAATTTATTCGTAACAATAACGATACGAATACCGGAAAGAAACTAGGAAGAAGATTTGCGTGTATTTAAAATGGAAGCAAAAAAAGAAAGTCTCTATGAATAAACAAGGCAATAAATTGCTACGTTCGAATGAAAAAAGTGAATTAGCATTACTTGTCTTCTAACTATAATTATGTAGAATATAAAGTGATGTTTATAAATTTTTTATCGGTAGACTGTTTCTTTTTATTAACATCCTTGACAGAGTGAATTAGCAACATCTGTATTCTAAATAATACATTTTACGCGTTGAAATGTTGTTTCAATTTTTTTATTTTGTAAATATAATTGAAAAGAAAATTGATCGCTGGAAAGTTTTTATTATTCTGTCAAACTGTTACAAAAATGTTAGAATATAGTAAAATCTAAATAAATGCGATAAAATATTTTTCTTTCGTCTCTTTTAACTTTTAATAAATATGGTTAAACTTTTTTATAATCTTTCGTATAAATTTAAAATAAATCGTAAGATATTATTGTGTTTCACAATTTGAAAAATTATCTATCATATTTTATCTTTCCAACTTGACGAAACCATGACAATGGACAAACGATAGGGCGGAGAGGGTTGAGAGGATAGAAAGTTATATCGAATGACTCGGTAATCAGATAAACCCATCCGTGGGTATAACAATGAAATGAGCACGGTCATTGCAGGTTGTTATAAAATGAAATCGATGCCTGTTGCAGATGAACTGCATCTCTTCGTTCTATGACGGTTATTACGAAGAATATTAACCTATAAAATAGCATCTCTCACTTTCATGAACTTCGTAATTTAAATCGTTTCGAGTACTTCAATTGATAGAAAATTATAATTTTAACAATTAGTATGAAACGTAACAAACAAATTAATTTAAACAAGCCTAATTTTTACTCGATTATTATATGTATTTGAATATCATAATATTCGAACATTTACATATCCTTTTTTTCTTAATAATAATTCACGCGTTAATGAAATAAAATTCAATAAATTATAATATCTTGTTGTTTGTTATTAGAATTCAATTGATTATAATATTTTGTTCTTTGTTATTAGAATTCAATAAATTATAATATTTTGTTCTTTGTTATTAGAATTCAATAAATTATAATATTTTGTTCTTTGTTATTAGAATTCAATAAATTATAATATTTTGTTCTTTGTTATTAGAATTCAATAAATTATAATATTTTGTTCTTTGTTATTAGAATTCAATAAATTATAATATTTTGTTCTTTGTTATTAGAATTCAATAAATTATAATATTTTGTTCTTTGTTATTAGAATTCAATAAATTATAATATTTTGTTCTTTGTTATTAGAATTCAATAAATTATAATATTTTGTTCTTTGTTATTAGAATTCAATAAATTATAATATTTTGTTCTTTGTTATTAGAATTCAATAAATTATAATATTTTGTTCTTTGTTATTAGAATTCAATAAATTATAATATTTTGTTCTTTGTTATTAGAATTCAATAAATTATAATATTTTGTTCTTTGTTATTAGAATTCAATAAATTATAATATTTTGTTCTTTGTTATTAGAATTCAATAAATTATAATATTTTGTTCTTTGTTATTAGAATTCAATAAATTATAATATTTTGTTCTTTGTTATTAGAATTCAATAAATTATAATATTTTGTTCTTTGTTATTAGAATTCAATAAATTATAATATTTTGTTCTTTGTTATTAGAATTCAATAAATTATAATATTTTGTTCTTTGTTATTAGAATTCAATGCATTATGATATCTTGTTCAATAAATTATAATATCTTGTTCTTTGTTATTAGAATTCAATTGATTATAATATTTTGTTCTTTGTTATTAGAATTCAATGAATTATGATATCTTGTTCAATAAATTATAATATCTTGTTCTTTGTTATTAGAATTCAATAAATTATAATATTTTGTTCTTTGTTATTAGAATTCAATAAATTGTAATATTTTGTTCTTTGTTATTAGAATTCAATGAATTATAATATTTTGTTCTTTGTTATTAGAATTCAATAAAAAATAATATTTTATTCTTTGTTATTAGAATTCAATAAAAAATAATATTTTGTTCTTTGTTATTAGAATTCAATGAATTATAATATTTTGTTCTTATATCAGATTTTCTATTTTAATATACGCATATTGTTCTTCTGTCCCATTATTGATAAAAATCATTTATTGTATACCGATTATTTTTTTTTAATATACCAAAAGAAAACAATTTTTCATTTTTATTACAAATAAATATTCAAAACATACCTGTGTCGAATATTAATACTGTTCAAATGAAATCAAATTTTTATGTTCTCTGCGAAATTGAAAACCATTATCGCCACTGTGTCGAAAGAGCTGAACAAAATTTGGAACGAGCACCATTTTGTGCACAAAATTACACGCAAAGTGCATCGTAAGCGTAAATGCATTTTTAAGAGTTTGCAAAAATGTTGATTACGCACTGTTGAGCAGAATACGTGTCCCTCCTTTGAACACTGGGTCAGATAGTTCGAAGGGTTGCTATAAACGAATTATTTCAAGGTGATCGTTGTTCACGGTTGACATTTTATGCCTGTAGGTGTGATCGATTGAACTTTCGTCAACTTACGTGTACTTTTTTTTTTTTTTTCTCCCCCACGAGTCAAATCGGTTTTCGTAGTAAAATAATTAATGCACGAAGTTGGAATAGTTAGTGGAAGTTGGTAATTAAATCTGCATTGCATTGATTGGGTGATGTATCTCACCCAATGGAAGCATGGAAGTTTGTAAATATTTTGTAAAGTCTTTAATTTAATTTTCAAATTAAATTTTTCAATTCACAACTTTAACTGTAATTCAGTGAGAAAAAAAAAGAAACAAGGTGGAATTGGAAGGATAGAATTTTTTCTTTTTTTTTTCTTTTTTTTTTTTTTTTAATTGAAAATAGGTACGCTGGAAGACCCTTTGTTTATACAAACTAAACTACATAATAATCCTATCTTTACGTCTTTATGGTTCGTTCACACGTTCTTCTGCCCCCTTTATTTTTCATTATGTCGATCAATAAATACTTCCTTGTACTTTTCTATTTATATAGCCTATACAGGTTGTCCCATTAGCGAGAGGTTTATCAGAAGAATTTTATTTATTGTTTGTTCGGATCGTTTTATCCTTTTTAAACAAATCTTTCCAATCCTTCATTGTTTCGTCGATGTATTGGAAATAATTCGATCATGATCGAATGTTAATTATTACAATAATATTTAACGTTGTTGGATGTTGAAGATCGATTGTAGCAGGGTATTTTTTTCACTCGCTCGGAGGGTAATTTTTTAAATGTCAATAGAAAATTGATTGCGTCCATTGTTGCATTTATTTTGAACAAAGTTTTATAGTTCAAGTTAAAACGAGGATGAAACTGTGTCAATTTTTTATGACAGAAAAAAAAAAAATAACTTGGAGGCTTTTAATCGGAAAATTGATTCTCCGTTAAAAATCAGCAAACATTTATAACCTTTTGGGGGGGGGGGAGAATTGTTGAAAATCCTTGAAAAATGGTCACGATTGATAGGACGAATTTTCGGTATATTATTTTTCTCTTATTAATTTCTTTGCCAACTTTTTTGTTCACCTTTCGTTCGCTTTTTGTAATCTATTATTAGTTCCTTGCCGCCTTTTTAATTAATTTTTTAATAATTTTTTAATACCGAATTCATCGTCGAAAATGGGTTTCATTATCTTTGTTCCATTATTACTTTCTTTCGTTGCATTGTTCTTTTGTTAATCACTTTTTTCCCTTTATCAGCGCGTTCTTTCACGATTCCTTAATTACTGCATTGACTGTAACTCAAGAACTTTTATTCGTTCATATTTTGCAATTAATTAAAAAAAAGAAAGAAAGAGAGAAAAAATAGTAACGTAAAATCAAAATACATTAAAGAGCTTCGCCAGAAAAACTTTAAACCGTTTCAACCGTAGTTGTATTTATATTTTTCGATCACTGATTATTCCTAATAAATGTTAAGTCGTAGAATGAAATCTGGAACTCTAAAAAATTAATTTAAAACTTGATGATTTAAATTTTTTAAGGAAGATTGCGAATGTATGTATTTACAAGACTAAACAAAGTAGAGAATGAATTAAATTAGCATAAATATGCCGGCTTGTTTGTCAGACAGAGCTCAGCGACGCTTCATTTCGAATTGGCCCAAAATCAGAGAGCACCTATTTTCTTTCTTCTCTCTTTTTTTCTTTTTTTTTTATTAGCATGACGCATGAATATAATTTCTACAAAAGATCGGTCTCTGTTGTTTCTCGTCTAATTTTGTGATCCACCTGTTTTCGTAGAATTTACTTTCTGCCACCTGATCGTAAATTAGACCGCTTGGAATGCTCGAGAATATTTTTTAACCTTGTTCCCTTTACGCTATTTGGGACACTAATACAGACTATTTCAGAATTAAGAATAGAAATTTACACAATTGATTTGCCGAATTTAAAAAAAAAAAAAAAGAAAAAGGAATATTATAGATGTTAATATTTATATATATTTTTCTTAAATTAAAGTTGTGTAATTACAGGAATTTAAATAAATAGTTCTATAATTGTAGAGTTTTAAATAAATAACGTCCATCTAACTGTGTACGAAAACCGGATTTGTATGCCTTTCGGGTGTTTCTGTATATCTGTGCATTCAATTAGGGTAAAAGCTTTGGGTTTTGTTTCAGTGTTGAGTTTAGCAAACTTAAACGCAGAATTTTGGCATCGTTCTTGTCCTCGAATAATTTTCCATTAAGCCAAGTTTGCAAAAGCCAAGGTAAATGAAAATATGACAGTAGAGAAGTTAAATGAGTGCGAGGAGTAGATTAATATGTCCCAAATAAATGGTAATAATTTCTTTCGCGTTTTTTTTTCTTTTTCTTTTTAATTCGTTCGCTTCGAAGGACGTACATGTGATCCAATTACTATACAATGTGTAACGTTTAAGTATAAATTCATATTTATTCGTTAAATCATTATTCTCGTAAAACTAGATTTAACCATGTAAATTTGTAAAAATTTATAAAAACATGTTACGTTGTTACAGGATTAATAACAAAATTAGTACACCATGTCATATTAATTAGTAATCTTTTTTAATTACAATACAATACGTAATACTTGAGTATAAATTCATATTTATTAATTAATAACAAAATTAGTACACCATATCATATTAATCGGTAATCTTGTTCAATTACAATACTATACGTAATACTTGAGTATAAATTCATATTTATTAATTAAATCAATATTCTCTCAAAAATATATTTAACGATGTGAATTTGTAAAACTTTATATGTACACATTACGTTGTTATAAAATTAATAACAAAATTAGTACACCATATCATATTAATCGGTAATTTTTTTTCAATTACAATACAATACGTAATATTTGAGTATAAATTCATATTTATTAATTAAATCAACATTCCCTCAAAAATACATTTAACGATGTGAATTTGTAAAACTTTATATGTACACATTACGTTGTTATAAAATTAATAACAAAATTAGTACACCATATCATATTAATCAATAATCTTTTTCAATTAAAATACAATACGTAATACTTTAGTATAAATTTATATTTATTAATTAAATCAACATTCCCTCAAAAATATATTCAATTATATAAATTTGTAAAAATTTATATATACACATTACGTTGTTACACATATAATTAATAACAAAATTACTGTACCACATCATATTAATCACCAATTTTTTTCAAATGCTATACAACACGCGATACACGAATACAAATTCATATTTATTAATTAAATCAATATTTCCACAAAAATATATTTAACGATGTGAATTTGTAAAAATTTATATATACACGTTACGTCGTATAGGATCAATAATATAATTAGTATACCATATTGATACTATTCAATAACCTATTCAATTATGGCACAATAGATAATATTTGGATATAAACGTATATTTATCCACTAAATTAACCAGGAGATATTATGTTATACGTATTTCTGGCAAAGCATGTTATAATCAAAACCGAACAATCGGGGTTCCTCCCTCGTAAAACTCGATCTTAAAACAGCACCTTTTATGACGTGCAAAAACGAGGTACATGAATGTGTAGCAACCGTCCCAATGTTACCACAGAGTAGCTTTTGTCTCGTTTTTGGTCTACCTGTGCTATTAAAGAAATCTCTATTCCGGCGCTGTTCCATTTTCTTTGTCGTAGATTTTGAAATCCCTGCCTATGCCCGTGAACACGAAACAGTGCAGCGTTGTTCTATCCCCTTTTCATCGATTCCCAGCTCATACGATGTTTCATCCGAAAGGGTGAGCGAATAAAGCCAGGTAATACTTGTCGTTGGCTTTATCTAAATGGAATTTTCGGTACACGTCTCAATAAACAACGAAATTGTCGAAGAACGCGATTCCCTAACAAGCACCTGCATCACGTAGCCAATTTTCATAGCCAACCACCTTTTCTTATTGATTGCCTTTTTTTTTTTTTTTATTTTTTTTATTTTTAACGCATCGAGTGACGAACGAATTTTACATGATTGGTCGAAAGCGTTGGGACGAGTCGCCGTGTTTCAATAAATCGCAATACGCGAATATAACATGCTCGCGATCGCAAATAAAACTATTTTTATGTTTTCTATCTGGCACTAATGTCTTTATATCGTTTGCAATAACGATGGTATTATTGGATATTGTTTAAGTATTGTCGTTTAGGGTGGACCGAGACGAATCGGATAATTTTTTGTTTAATACTGAAAAAGTAATAGTCAAACTTTAGAAAATTAACTTCAGTATTATAAATTCGTTAATAATTAATTCGGTTCTCAGCTAAACACTTTCCTTCTCGTATTAGAAAAAAAATAATAATAATAAGAGTGGCTTAACGTGTCAAAGGAAATTAATTTTTTATAAATAAGAAAATAGCGAATAATAGGGTAGATCGAGGCGAATTGGATTATTCTTTGTTTTATAGCAAAAAAAATAATAGTCAACATTTAGAAAATTAACTTTACTATTATAAATTCGTAGTTAATAATTAATTCGTTTCTCAGCTAAACACTTTCCTTCTCGTATTAAAAAAAATAATAATAATAATAAAAATCACCTAACATATCGAAGGAAATTAATTTTTTATAAATAAGAAAATAGCGAATAATAGGATAGATCGAGACGAATTGGATGATTTTCTGTTTGATAATAAAAAAAATAATAGTCATAATTAAGAATGTCATCTTATTATTATAAATTCGTAATTAATACTCATTTAATTTGAACGTTAATAATAAAAGATTTTTGTAAGCTTAAAAATCTTTCTTTTGACCGAATTCTTATTGCGATCCGATTCGTCTCGGTCTACCCTACTTGAATTGCGCGTTTTTATTAAGCTCAGCATTATCGGTCATCGATGAGCTCCACCGCATTAAAATTTATATTCAATTCTAGAAATTAAATCAGTATCTTCTATCCCGTCCCCTTGTATTGCCAACTTTAAAGTTTAAACCAAGTTGATTGAAGCTTGTAAAGGACTATAAAATATTTATTAATTTTTTTATACATAGTTTCCTCAATATCGAATAATTAATATCAATATACTAACATTTACAAATTACGAAACAGAATTTCAGAAAATTATATCTCTTCACAAATCACAAATCACAAATCACAAATTCTAAGATTAAAATGTCGTTTCTTAAATTAATTAATAGTTATCCCTTCCAAACTTCGAACAAACCAACGTACACCTTATCAATGTTCTTCCAATTAAAAATTAAATAAAAGTTGACGAGAAATTAGTTATGATCGTGGTAAAGCGTTTCTAAAGTTTGCCATTGTAACAAATTTTTAGCGGCGACAAAGAATGGTAATTAATAATCAAGTACGTTTCATTTCATTACAAGCCTATATTCTTCTTCCATGAAATTAATTCGTCTCTCAAGATTGTCACCTTTGTAAAAGTAAAAAAATTGCATTAGCCGTTGACGAGGAAGGGCTAACGGAGTCTTAGCGCGGAGGGATAATGAGTAAAGTCCATTTCTGAAATTGAGATTGCTCTGAAAGGGGTCGGTGTACAGGAAAACAGTTTCATCCTACCGTGAATGTAACTCTCGAATTGCTTTTCTGACCTTTGCCTTTCGCTGTTTGACGATTCGTCGGCAAACACAAATATCTTTTTCCCTTTAGGGCGATGTGAAGTCTATATTTAAAGGATGAATAATTGAAAAGAAATTGGAACGCGAATAAATGCGCTTTAATCGTCAACAACACCCCGATTGATACAACCTTTTTATAACCGAAAATAAATAAAAATAATACATCGTAGGAAAGTAATCGTTAGGATCGAAGTTGCGTAAAAAAATTAGAAGATTGATTTTTGATGAACATTATTATCTCGACGAGTCGTAACGAGAAACGAAACCTTCGAAGAAACTTCGAAGTAACTTGCGAATTGAGTCGAAAAAAAAATAAATTTGGCTCTGAACGAAATGATCAGTCCACTCGTCCGCAATCGTGTTCCATCTGCGCTAAATTAATTTTCCAGGCTTAATTGGTTATCTCCGGGCTTGATACAGCTGGATTATTGTCCGTTTATTGTTCACGTACTCAGAGCTGAAATGATGAAATCTGGGGAATGTTTGTTGGCCGAGTAGGTTCGTTTGTCAATGCCAAGATCAAAGGGATTCAGTGCGTTTCTGTGATCGTTGACTAAACTTACTGGTGAAACGCAATTGCTTTAGCTTACCTTGTCACGAAATAGCCTCACGTGGATCCCTCTCTGAGAGAGAGATATATTAATCGCAAGGGTGGATAACTTGATTAGTTTAGTGTGGCTAGGGAAGGAAAATGTCTTTCGAAACGTTCTCTCGTTATTTTTTAATAAGTTGTAATTTTACGCGAGTGATCGTACAATTTTGAAAGATAAAACGAACTTTCGATTTCTCTTTCTTTTTTTATTTTAAGCGGTTTTGCTGTTTTATAGAATATGGTGGATTTGAAAAGAAACAAGGTTTCGATTTGTGGAATTTTAAGGTTTTTCGTTATTTTATACGATTGGTTATTGAATTTGCAAGAAATTGATTTTTGATGCTTTGAATTTTATAGTTATTTGTTACTTTACGCAATAAATTATTGAATTTGAAAGAAATGAGGTTTAGGTTTGTAATATTTTACATTATCAGACTCGAAAGAGATTAGTTTTTGATTCCTGGAATTCTAAGACTTCCGTGATTTTATACGAAAGTTTCTTCAATTTGAAACAAATGAATTGTTATTTTTCTGAAGTTGTTAGATCTTTTGATCGTTAATTGCTTTCATTATTATTTTTCTTTTTTCTTTTTTCACAAGACAGAATTTTTTATCACGTCTGAGTTTCCTTCCCACGTCGAAGTAATTTCACAAAAAGTTCGTGATGATTTTATGCATGAGTTGAATTGATCACTAGAAACACGGCACAAAGAAGAAGTTATCCATTATACTTTCTCGGAGTGAGCCATTCTACATCAAAAGACATCTATAGTACAGCAAGACTTAGTAAATTGCAGGAGACCATTGTTATTTCATATTGAAACCACTTGCGGAAATAAAGACCCTTAAAACATTGAAACCAATGGACAATGAAGTTTTCCTTCATCTACTTTACAGACATCTGTTCTTAAGAAGAGACTATTGTATACCTCAAGAAGAATCTCCATTATTTAAATTCTTATCATCGAACTACATTATTTTCATATTCTACGATCTCAAAATTTCGTACAAATTAATACAAGCAAGATAGCATTTTTTCTTTTTTTTTAATCGAACGCTTAAGCTCAAACGCACCTTCTAAACACTTTGACGGCCGCACATTTTTCGCATTGCCTTTAAATTAGCGGCGGCAATATTTACACGATCGTTCCTAGCATAATTATTAATAAGAAAAGAGTTAAGATCACTGTTACACTATTTTTAATATTTCTTTAATCTTTATTTTTAAAGAAACATTAAAAATAGTGTAACAGTGATCTTAACTCTTTTCTTATTAACACTAAACCTACCGACGATTAAATTACAATAATAGATACTTGGAAAAATACATATTCCTAGAGAAACAAATCTTTAACCATATATTTTGCAGAAGATCACAAAAAAATACGCAAAAATGCACCGCTAATAATTTATAAAATTTGGATAAGAAATCACGAATCGATCATTTGACCGCTTTGGTAGCTTCAGTGTTAATAATTATGCTAGGAACGATGGTGTAAATATTGCCGCCGCTAATTTCGTTAAACAAACATTAAAAACAGCATCGGTATGTATTAATATACAAACATCGAAATGACGGCAAGAAACCATTTCCAGAAAATAGCTGTACAAAGTCACACGAGCGTGACTTGAACGTGTTAAGTTATTAGCGATCACGATATAGCATTGTTTTATATTTTATACGATCATTAAAAACGATTAGAATTCCAAAATCTTTTTATCAAGATTAAAAGCGTTCCGCTGTTAACCGTTTGAGCGTCGAAGAACACGATTCCTCTTCGCGTTGTGCAAAGAATGCAAACCATTATTGCAATGAAAGATAAAAAAATATCTATGCTCGTAACGATTGAACACTTTGGTGCAAAAATGGGATAAGATTTATAAAATAGTTCTTCCAAGAAAACGCGAACGGACTTATCGCGCGACCTAATAATATAGCAATGTAAACTAAACGAAATAAGGAATTCGCGTGATCGTTCGAAGAGCGCATCGAACATTTTCGTCCCTCCTTACTTAAGAATTCGTTCATCGTCGTGGAACGAAGAAGATGCAGGGGTGCGTGTCATAAGAATAACAGAAATAGTTGGAATATAATCTCGGAGGGTAATTTCGAAACAACAAGCACCTCGGAATGCCGTAGGATTGTTTAATCAAGATGCAAGGAAAAGGAGGCGAAGGACATCACTGTCGAAGGAGAAATATTTCCACGATCGAAGGACTTGCCTCTAATTTCTTACGGAGTCGCTCTTGAGGGTGTCGTTTCTTATCTCATCACGGACGGTCCAAACGTCTGACCGGGTGATTAAAAACGAAGCTAATAAATTGGTTTAAAGTGCTTTCAAAATGGCGTCCCTAATGGTAAATCATGAGACGAGGAGGAAATGGGGAAAGTACCATCCTTCCATCCTGAAACGTCTCGAAGACGTCTTAACGAGACCCCCAACATGGCTACTTTTCCTTTTTTTATCCTTCTTTCTTCCTTTTTTCTTCCTTTTTTCTTAGTTTTTTTTTTCTTCCTTTTTTCCATTATTTCTTTTTTTTTTTTCCTTCGATGGGTCCCCCGTAGCTTTCGTTAAAACACATTCGATCGAAGAAATCCATTGTTCGTTGGTATTTTGTTCGGTGTTATTTATCACGCATTCCTTGCTAATGGCTCTCATTAGAATCATTATGGAATCTTCGTGTAACGATTACTTGGATAATTCGAAATAATTGAAAGCGAACGGTAAAGAGAGGTGTTGCGACACTTTTATTTGAAATTTTGTATTTAATATCCTCCCGTGGATGTTTCACCGAGTCGTTATAACTTGGTTGTTAATTGATTTTGTTGCTCGGAAGGCAAATAAACTGTGCTTAACTGCAGCGCGATGGTAAATTGATAATATTAAATTATGTTTATTATAATTTACCGATGTGTTTCGAGCGAAGTCAGAGTTGAAATCGAGCATACTTACGTTGTTATTTTTAATGCACGAAATAATATTGAGATAATTATTTGATTCCTCGGTTAATTACTTTTGGTTCGATTAAATGTTAATAAATTCGTGGTTCCCGTGTCTTTCTTCCATGTGTGCCTTGCGCTTGTCACCTATTTAAGGTGTACATGCTCATGTCACGGTTCATTTGTTGTCAACCATAGGTTTTAATTGACCAGCTGATGAACTGTACCAAGTGATCCGTAACATGAGCACAGGCACCTTGAATAGGTGACAAGTACGAGGCGTACATTAGCATCGCTGGGTCCACGGAACGCTGGTGAAAGTAGACGTAATAGCGACATAAAAAAAAAAAATCTGAATTTTAGAAAACGATACGAATCGAGTACTTGATAACAGATAAGACATACAAGGGAAACGTTTCATTTAAAAATAGAAAAATATTCTGCACGGAGATGAAAGTATAGAAAAGATTTAAAATACAGGATGAATTAATAAAAATTACCACCATGAATATACTGAAAATTATAAAAGGAGAAAATTCTTTCGCGAGTCAAAATTATTTAGCATAAAAGGCGCTGTTATGTAGTTCTAACAATTCTGTTTTCTTTTTTTCTTTTTTTTTCTTTGTCTCTAATAAGCGTGAAGTGATTTTAAAAAATTTGTTCTCATTTATAATTCTAAAGATATTTAAACCGGAAATTTCTATAGGTTCACATCGTATTTAATTTAGCGTTCATTCAAGCGACAATGTTGAAGTTTCGATGGAAACGTAGGTGACGATTGGATAAAGAACAGTAGGAAAATTCGGAATAATCTGTTGAGTTTGTTGGGCTGTACTTCTAACACGGTCTGTTAAATTTCGACGTTAACGCTCCCTTTTTTTATAGTGCACCACCTAGTTTACAGTTTACCAGAAGATTGAACGTGTTTCTCTGTCACGTACACGCACCGGTACCCCCATTTGGTCAGGAATCGACGAAACACGTTCGATGCTCACGACCACTTACCAGTATATCACCGACGCACGTTCGTCCAGGTTCTACGTAGGTGTTCCAAACGAGTTTACGTGTACGATACCATTTCCTGCTAATGCGTTTTTAGACTTTGTCGCACGTTATCCCGTAAAGAAGCCGCAGGGATGCTGTACAGCGAGGATATAGGAATTCATGGAGTTACACTGCGAGCAAGGGTGAGGAAGAGGGTGTAGAAAAGAGACAAGGGCAGTAAAAGAGAGACAGTGATACAAAAGATAGAGAGAGCGCACGAGAGAGAGATACAAAAAACAGAGGAAGAGAGAGAAGAGAGAGATGCAAAAAATAGAGAAAGCGCGCGCGCGAGAGAAAGAGAGAGATACAAAAGATAGAGAGAGCGCACGAAAGAGAGATACAAAAAACAGAGAAAGAGAGAGAAGAGAGATACAAAAAATAGAGAAAGCGCGCACGCGAGTGTGAGAGAGAGAGATACAAAATATAGAGAGAGCGCGCGCGAGAGAGAGAGAGATATAAAAGATAAAGAAAGCGCATAAGAGGAAGATACAAAAGATAGAGAGAACGCACGAGAGAGAGATACAAAAGACAGAGAGTGCGAGAGAGAGAGTGAAGAGCGGAAAGAGAAATACAAAAGATAGAGAGCGGGAGAGAGAAAAGAGGGGAAAGAGAGATACAAAAGATAGAGAGTGTGAGAGAGAGAGAGAGAGAGAGTGAAGAGCGGAAAGAGAAATACAAAAGATAGAGAGTGGGAGAGAGGAAAGAGGGGAAAGAGAGATACAAAAGATAGAGAGAGAGAGAGAGAGAGAGAGAGAGAGAGAGAAGAGCAGAAAGAGAAATACAAAAGATAGAGAGCGGGAGAGAGAAAAAAGAAGGGCAAGAGAGATACAAAAGATAGAGAGAGCGAGGGAGAGAAAAGAGGGTAGAGAGCGCAAGAGGGAAGAAAATGGAGAGCGCGCGAGAGAGAGGAGAGAGAGATACAAAAGATAGAGAGAGAGAAGGGAAAGGAAAGAGCGTGAGAGAGAAGAAAGAGAGAATTAGAATTAGAGGCAAAGAAGAAAAGGGGTGGAGCAGAGCGAAGGGTGAGAATCACAAGGGTGCCACTTGCGTCGTCGATCGACGTTGTCGTCACGTTGCTTTGTCAAGTACTTTGGTTCTATGCTTTAAATATATAATTGAAGGGCTCGAAACGATCGCTTTACGTAATGCTGTTTATTACGCAAGCACGTGGGATGCACTTCTCGACGTCAGATCAGGATATTACAAAACTTTCACTGAATCGTGAAACGCGTTGTAGGAGAGGGTTGCCCAAATCGTATGTCATCGATCCCTTTCTTCTTCCGCGTGGCCGGCAAAATTATGTGTATTTTAGAAGCTTTACTTTTTCTGAGAGAATTAATATATTTCTCTTAAAAGACGTTGTTTTTGAACTTTTTCTGAATTTTTATATCGTTTCTATTCACACGAATGTTGAGAGATACACTAACGCGTCGCCAGCCGGTTACCGATGGCAAAGAAAGAACACGTTAACGCGCTGTCGAACGTTTAAGCGTTAATTATAGAAGTTCCAAAGTGCAACAGAGGTTTAGTCGTTCCCGCGACTGCTACATCAAGCATAATGAAACCGGTAGAAAAGTGCAGAAGAGAGGAAAATGTCGGGCTGTACGTCGTTTCTTCGTGTCATAAACTTTATGACCGACTTCATACACCGACTGTTCTCGTCGAATCGAATCGTAACGCGAATTTAACATAGGAAAGGGTGGAATTATGATGTCTTGATGGTGGCCGAACGAACAACGGGATTTCATTATCAATTAAATCCGCGTGAATCCATGCCAAATGTTGCATTGTACGAATAATATTCATTCAAGACACGTGGAGCATCGAAACTCAATTATCGTCACACCTACCCTCTATGATATAGAACACTGGTTCCCAACCTCTTGTATTCCACGCACCCTTTCAATTTTCATCCCCCTTTTTGGTATTCCAAATAAGAATTCTAAAAAACTTATTTTCAGATATTTATCGCGAACAGGTATATCTTAATTAAATAGATAAAATCGTGATTCCTCCCTTAAATTCGTGAAATTCCACCCTTGCATGGAATTACAGAAATAGTATACGAATTCAGTTTTATTTACTTGTCACTTATCACTACATTACACTGTTCAATTATATTATTCCACCACTCTTATGATATTATACAGCCTATTTACAACAGCTAGTGGTTCAGCAATTTTTTAATTAAACCGATAAACTATAATTAATTTTAATTTCTTTCTCATAACCAAACAGAATTCCGCCTATAGAGGGTTAACCCTCTGTAGCCTGAATTTTGTCTGTATATCGGAGAAAAAATTACGATTACAGTTTTTCGCTTTGATTTGAAAATGTTTTAACTAATAATTACCGTAGATGGATCGTGGTGTCGCTACAGTAATATAGTAATCAAATTTAATAGCACAGTGATAACTAAAGAAAAATTAATTTTTTCAAATATAGATACATCAGTTTGTAAATTTTAAGTCACACGATTCCACAGAGGGTTAATATAAAAATATACCAAACACCTTCTTAGGTAATTCAAATGTCTCCTAGAAGACGCCCATTTTGAGAAACACTGATCCTTCCGATATATTAAAAGTACGTATGCAAATTTTCCAACTCAAAATATCATCGGCGCAGTCAAATACTAATTAAGAGAAATCGATTAATAGTAGCGATTTCCTGAACGCCTCTTCTGATTTACATTTTAATCAACGTCCAACGAATATCCGGAATAGAACGAGATCGGCTCTCTTTCATCAGCTAAAGCGGCACGCACGTTTTTTTTAATGGTTTATTGCGATTTCAGTGTGTGTAACGAACGAACCCATCATCCCTATTCATATACAAGGTGTCTCGTAACGAATTAAAAATCCAGCGTTGTGTCGTAAGTTCTGTTCGGCGAAACGAATTGATTCTCTTTTACGAAAACTTGGAAACTCGTAGCTCGATTGATTTGTCGGTTAACTTTTTGGGGCACGCTGGGATTAAAAGTGTCCCACCTTTTTGTGTGACACGATAGAAATAGAATTCGTGTCCCACCCTGTAACAACAAATTCAATTAAATTATTATTATTTTTTTATGTTTTTACATTATGCGATTCCCTCATTAGTAAAAATATACCAATTTTGTTTCATTTAACCCTCTATGGGACCGTGTGACTTAACACTTTACCAACCGGGAGTCTATTAATCGGCTTTTTACCACCAACGCTCAGCGACCGAGAGCCTATTAATCGGCTTTTTACAGCCAACATTTATCTACCGCTTGCCGCTTAATATTAATATTATGAAAATTAAAAACTTTATTCAATTTAATTACCGTACAATAAGAGAAACGATATACCAAGTACTCTCACGAATTTTGATTTAAAAACAAAGTTGCAAGAATAAGAGCTTATAATTCCGCACGATAGCCAAAACCGAGCCGGTGTTAGCCATGTATCCGCGCTCGAATGAACCGGTCGGTAAAGTGTTAAAAGTTACAAATTGATGTATCTATATTTAAAAAAAATTAATTTTCTTTAGTTATCGCTGCACTATTAAATTTGATTACTGTATCACTGTAGCGACACCACGATCCATCTACGGTAATTATTAGTTAAAACATTTTCAAATCAAAGCGAAAAACTGTAATCAATCGTAAATTTTTCTCCAATAAGCAAATAAAATTCGAGCTATAGAGAGTTAAAACGCAATAAAATTTGTATGCAACACGGGTCTATTTTATTATCTGAAATTCTGTGCCGCAAAGAATTAAACGAGCTTCTAGAACATTTATATCGTTCCTTCGGATTCAGTTAGTTCAACGATTGATATGAAACGGGATATTGAAGTGGAGAACCGGACTGCTATTGTTGCACCGGATAAATGTCTTAAGTCACTGACAGAAGATTTTCAATCTTCTGAAACGTCTGAGGTTGACAAAAAATTGATTACCGACCGTGGAACGTTTTAGAAACGCGGTAGATGCAGCCAAACTTTTGAAGGATAGCATGCATCTTGACGCGATGTCTGACAGAATATTAACGTCCAAAAACATGGTGTCAGTAATGCTTAATGCAAACTTCGTATGAAATACGATCGTATTTAACCCGTTAATAGCTGTTGTTGCGTAAACACAATATTAAACTGCAATTTTTTTTTAAGTCAAATGCAGTATTTCGCGTTATATTTCTCTTAACTGGGTCGATCGATCTTTATAAAGACGTAACAAATTTCTTGTTGTCGATAGAAAATTTATTTTTCTTCATTTTATTAATTTTCTCAATTTATGAATCAGGAGAGACAACATTGGGAAGAAACTTAGAAGAATGCGTGACGAATGAAATGTAAATTTACGTTCAGCGTGTTTCAGTGTTTATCCTAATGAATAATTATTGTATTTTGTACAACCTTTTATGTGGTTTAGGTCGCATTTTAAATTTCGTTCAATTTAGTTCAAATATCTTAACCTTCCTATTTCAATTAAAAATAAATATACATTATTCTGAATTTTCTATTTTAATTCTTGCTCGATAATGGGTTAAGTAATTCGGACAGTTTTCTAGAAAATAAATACTTAAGCTAAAAACTTCTATTATATATATACATTTTTTTTTATACAACTACCTCATTGGGGACCATCCCCTAAACTCCACCGGTTACACGAGTCACCCTCTATATTCCCCTGTGGACACCCTTTTGGACGTTTTAAAATTTAAATATATTAAGGTAGACTAGATGACGTAGCTTTCGGGTTCCGGTAGAAAAAAAAAAGAAAAAAAAGAGAAAAAAACAGTAGCCATGAGATACTCAGCGACGTTATTCCTTAACACTAAAGCGCGGCTAAAGTTCAAATGCGTTCTGTTGAATATTCACCTATTAATAAGATTCTTATATCAAAGTGTAATTATTAACCAATCTAGCGTACGCAACGACAAGTGTCCTCCGACCTACAGATTACGCGCTACCATCTTGTGATCCAATCATATTTCTAACATCCCCGCATCGAGTGCACAAATTTAACGCTAACTTTACGGGCATCGATCGGATCGTTTCGATGGGTACACGAAAATACATATTTTTCGTAATATCATTAATTCGCTTTACTTTGAATCAATAAATTTCCATTAACAAAGACTTATTCACGTTTTCCGTGCAGAAATTTCATTTCGGGTTCACATTTTCCGCTCGCGTACTTGTTAAACTCGAACACGAGATCTGAACTGAAATTGACACCGTAAATCTGGTGTTAATTTACTCGTCGCGCACCTGTACGCCGATCGACGGAAAACCGGAATCGCGACGCGAGGGATTTTTCGTCGAAAATATCGTGGAAGATACGTATTAATAAAACCGTATTTACAACCCTTGATCCGAAGAGGAAGCGAGGAACAGATAAACCTCTCGCGGAGACGTCGCGTATCGGGCCATGTCGGACATAAATCGAACAGCCTTCCTATATAAATTCCCCGGAATGCGACAGTTTGAGAAACGGTCTAGATACGCGTTTGTGTGTACGCCAAAATCCTTGGCGATCATTTGTGCGTGGAAAAAGAGAGAGAGAGAGAATGAATGAAAGATAGGAGACCGAGTTCTCACGGGTAATTTAGTTGATGGTGGCTGCGCCCTCGATGAGAGCGAGCGAGAAAGAATGGAAGAGGGGCACCCTTAGGAATGATTCCGTGGCCTCCTCGGAGACCCCGACGTCGGTCTTGCCTGTTAGTAAATATTACTTAACATTATTACCTGTCAGGCTGACGTCATCGTGGACGTGAACTAACGAACGAGGACATTCGCACTGGCTCGTTGCGTGTCGCAGCATTTTTTTTTCTTTTTTTTTTCTTTTTTTATTCCATGTACGTTGACGAGTCTAGGCGTGTTGGGTTTTCGATACGTTTCGTCGAGGGGTGCAAAAAAATTCGAGTTGTTCTATTAACCCTTTGCACTCGAAGTTTTTTTTTCATTCATATTACAAGCAACTCGAAGCAGTTTCAGTGAAAAAATTATGATATATATATATTTATGATTTTATCATACGTAAATGATGTGCGCATTCAAAGGAAAGACATCATTGTATGTTATTATTTTTTTTTTAATTCATTATAGATTCAAATGTTGTGGTATATAAGAAAACAAAAAACTATAACGTTATTACATTTTGTAATCGTCCAAGGTGTGATAACTCTTGAAACAATCGCCAACATGTAATCGTGGTAACTCGAGTTTGAAGACAAATTGTAAATGGCTCCGCTCCGGAGCCCTCGAGTGCAAAGGGTTAATTTTGATGTCTACGTAAGGGTTCGCCAGGTCGAAAATTACGATTGATTACAGTTTTTCACTTTGATTTGAAAATGTTTTAACTAATGATTACTGTAGATGGATCGTGGTGTCGCGACGGTAACACAGTAATTAAATTTAATAGTGCACTGATAATTAAACAAAATTAATTTTTTCAAATATAGACACATCAGTCTGTAACTTTTAACCCTTTCGCTACGAAGAGCGTAATAAAAATTGTTTGCACCAAAATATCGTATAAAAATTCCGTTATTCAAATTACTTATATATTCTCTGTATTAAAGCATATTCGTTAATTTCGTGACTTAATTTTTAAAAATTCAGCCGTGAACAATTCCACATAACCAAATTAATATATTTCATTAATTTACACTGTAATAAAAATTGTTTGCGTCAAAATATCGTACAAAAATTCCGTTATTCAAATTACTTATATATTCTCTGTATTAAACCATATTCGTTAATTTCGTGACTTAATTTTTCAAAATTTAACCGTTAATTTTTCAAAATTCCACATTAACAAATTAATATATTTCACTAATTTTCAGTATAATAAAAATTCTTCGCAAATTCTTCCACGATCTTCATTAAAAAAAAGAAAAAAAAAAAAAAAAGAATCCCCATAAAAACATGATTCGAAAAGGCGAAGCAACCTGATTGGCCAGTGTCAACATTTACGGGCGGTTTTAATTCACCGGTTAATCGAGCGGCTCCGTAAACGTGGTCTTTCGAGGCGTTCTCTAGTGTGTCACACACTCCTGCTCGCGCGGACCCTCTTAACCCGTTTGTTCTGAAAACAATCTAAGTTTAGCGCGACCGTCTAAATGCGTCCGCGGTGGTGGATCGCGAACAACTATTTTCGACTTGTGTTTCTCACCTACACTCGCTAATACGACTGCTTCTTCTTCTTTTTTTTTCTTTTTTTTTAACGTTCGACGATCGCAGCTGGTAATATTATTTTTATTAGTAGTGGCGCTTCGAGCCCATCAGTAGCGAGTGTTCGCGCGATTCCCTCGTGTTTCTTGCTGATTAATAGCCTTGAGTCACGGCCTGCTTCCACTGTTAAAAACAGAATTTAATCCTCGTAAGTTGGATACGTTATTTTGGTCGTCGGTAGTGATTGAGTCATTTTTTGGGGGTTTTTTTTAGTTGTTAGTTGCGTTTACTTACAGAAGAGTAGAAGTATTGTGGAAGAATTGATTCGATTGTAGTGTGCTTATTTGTACCGAAGAAATAGAAATGAAAAGTGTATGAAAGAATACGTAATATAAGGGAGACAAACTTATATCTATATTTTTTATAGAAAATCATGGAAAATTCGGAAAAATTCCGAAACAATTCCGAAAAATTCCAAAAAATTAACCGCGATAAATTTGTTAAATTTTTATAAGAAATTATAAATTGGTCATTTTTATCACTTTGGTAGTTTTAATGTTAAACCTTTTCATAGCGTAATAAGATAAAGAATAGAGAAAGAACGATATAAAAAATATTTGTTTCTATTAAATTACTTACGACTTTGAGCAGTGTTTCGTGTAATTTTGTAAAAATTTTAGTCGAAGTTCGGATGTATAATTTTTCTTTCCTTTTTTATTAGTATTTTTATATTATATACATCAGTTGTAACTTGGAATAATTTCTTCATACGTTCGTTAATTAATTCCGTCGAATCATGATTGAGGAACGTTCTGAGAGAATACACATCCATAAATATATTACTTTCATTATTATTAGCACTTGTACAGATTAGCTAATGCTCCTGACGACTTCCTCGTGCGTTCTGATTAATCGCGTTGACTCACGACTGTGAAACGTTCCAAAGGAATTTAACTCTTAATTTGGTCATGTTATTTTTATTGCGAATAATATTCACAGGTTAGTCATGGCTTTTATTGAAGATTTTCTTTTTCAATTTCTACCGATTAGTAATACCGACTTATAAATGAAAAATATTTTAGAAGAATACAACCTATAATTGCACGTATTAATTTTATATTTTATTTGTTCGAACTTTGGTGCGCTTCGTCTACTTGTGATTAATTCCCTTCTGGTAATCTGTTTTTGCTAATAGATCACAGTAATTTACAACTCGATTGTATTATAAAACAGTCACAAATCAAGTATAATATTCGTTTAAAACGTTTCGCTTACTTTAAATTTAATTAATAACTGTTACGTATTAATGAAAGTCGATATCGATGGAACGTTAAGATACTAACCAGCATTAATATAGCGCGAGATAGAGCAGACCAACGAATTCACGTGCAGTAAAGTACAGCACGATCGCTGTTGCGAAAACGTAATTGATATATTGTTACATTTGGCAAAACGCTAGACACGCGCTAGACCGGTTTTAAACATAATAAATATGACACTATAAAAGCTCGGGAGTTATTCTTGATCGTGGCACGCTTATTTGTTGTTATTGTACACGGATCGAAAGAACGATGTTTGTTCACTTTTTAGCGTGACCTTTTTATAATAAAATGAACATCTTCGAAGTATAATTCTTGTAGTAAAATTGAGCAGCTGTGTAATATTCATTTAATTCGAATTAATACCGAGTAAAATTTGAAAATTTCTAAATATTGTTTCATGGAAACTGTAAAATTTCTTACAACGATCTTAATATTTTATCCTAATTTATTACTTTTTATCGTAGACATCGCGAAAATATTAATAAAATAAAAATCCAAAGGTTTCAATACCGATATTGATATTTCAAAAGAAGCGAACTGAATAGGAAAGGTAAAAGGATCTCGTATCTCAACTCAGTCTTCATCGTAACGCACAAAAATTTTCAAACCAATTTTCTAATCATACTATTTCAAACACAGTACACGCGCTGTACACCGATACACGAAAATAACTCACAAGAAATTAATGCATCCTTCACGCAAATTCCTACGTCGAGTTGAAGCTCGTCCAATTACCACAAACAAAATGTCACAGCCCGACACACATCCTACCGCAACGTACTACACACGACAAATCTCAATGGTACACCAACGGTACGGTACACCATCTTAACCGCGAACAACCTTCCTCCATCTTATTACAAGTCACCTATTCCTACGGTACCATTTTTAATTTATTATATAATAACGTCACACTGTCTTTCGACACGGATCACCGTCGATTTGGATCGACGTCAAGAACTCGTGCGACTCCGTCAAGAAATAAACCAAATGTCGGTGTTACGATGCAACGGAGACAGATCAAAGTCGATCCCACCCCCGCGATTCTCGTTCCCTGCTAATTATACTATCACCTTTCGAGCTCGGAGAGAGAACGTTTACACGTGGATCGATGGAATGTCGAGAATGCCGATAGGGAGACGAGAACGGGTCGGCTCGATATCTCTCCTTTCTGAAGGTAACGTGCGCGAATTAAGAGGGGCGTGGAAACTGCTCTCTCAAAGCGACGTATCGCCGCCTGAAGGAAATGCTAAAGCCAACAAGGAGGTTGCCCGGTACAACACGGGGGAAGAGAGAAGCTGCACGAGAGACATTTTACACGGAAAGGAAGGATATACATCAATAAAGAAGCGAGGAAGGGTGAAGAGGCCGCTCTCGATCCTCCCCTTCGCCTTGACTTCCTCTGTGGCCGACACCCCTACCTCCTGTTCCCTTTAGCTTGCTCCACTTCTTCCTCGATTCAGCGTTACGATGGACAAATTTCACGGTTGCGGATATCAGTATCGTCGTGTTGGTCGAAAAACGAAGGTTTATTGGTAAAAAGGGAGCACAGGGTCAAAGACATTGTTTGTGGAACAGTCGAATCGGATGGATTTGAGGAATTTGAGGAATTTGAAGAAAATGCGGATTGTTTTTGAAACAGTCATTGCTGTTTTGCTAATCGGAGATCAGAATTTTTTCAATTAATACTGTGTTACTCGGATCTAACCCTTATTTACTTTTTCTAACTAGATCTTTTTTTTTCCAATTTGGCGTTTCAGTAGACAAATTTCACGGTTGTTGATATCAGAATCGTCGCGTAGGTCGAAAAGCGAAGGTTTATTGGTAAACAGGGAAGACAGGATCAAGGATATTGCTAGTGGGACAGTGGAATTAGAGAAATTTAAGGAAAATGCGGATTGTTTTTGAAACAGTTGCTAATATTCTGCTAATCGGTGGTCTGAATTTTCTCATTTAATGTTGTACTATTCAGATCTAACCCCTACGTATTTTTCTCTAATTGGATCTATTTATTCTTTTCTTCGATTTAGCGTTTTAGTAAACGATACACGCTTTCTCGAAAAAAAAACGTAGATTTATTGGTAAAAAGGGAAGACAGAATGTAAGTCGAATTGTAGAAACTTAAACAAAATCCGAGTTATACAAACACTGTTATCTTTCTAATTGGCGATAAGTGTTTCTCCGATTAATATCATACCAATTAACACGGTTTCTTGAAACTTTGCGGAAACCTCGGTTATTCCCAAGTCGTATAATCGATTTCTACCCATCGCTGGTGATTTCTGGCATCGTGCCCTCTCGGTCTGCAGCTCCTTTCCTCTGTCTTCTCTTCTTACCATTTTCCGGATGTTCGCGTAAGCCCTTGTAGAATCGACGAGATATTTTCAGGGAGAAAGTTGAATAGGATCGAGGGTGACGTAGACCGCGACTGTAGGTTCCAATGAAAAATATTCGCCCCAAACGTTGCTGTATCTAGCGGGAAAATGGAATTTTATTATAGCCGGCAGCCCTGATTTAACTCAGGGGATAGAGCATAGGAACAGTTCCATCTTAAGGAGATTTAGGCGAGTTGACAGTGTTAAATTACACGTCAAAGTATGGCTGAAGTCTCGTTTTTCAATAGATAACGTAATTATCTCGCGATCATGGTTTCTAAACGTACCAGCGTAGATCGGTGTTATTGATGTAGCTAATTTTCCAAACGGTGACGAGGGTCGAATAATAAGAAGACATCTCTAATTATGGTATTTTCAACTCCGTACACGCTGTGTCGCTATAAATATTTATACAGAAAAATAACAAACGAAATTAAGCTGCGTTATGATACTAATTCCACATCGACCGATCTTATTCTTCCTTTCTTATTCTTTCTTTTACGCGTTCTCGCGCTTCGACTCTCGTTAAGTCTCGCTTCGCCTCGGCACGACTCGAAGACCTAAATTCTCTGCGAGAGTGTCTCGATGAAAATATTCAGAAATCATCGAGACCGATCGCCAAAGAACAACTTCAATCTCTGAACAACTTCCTTGAACCGAACCTGCCTATAAACTTCAACCGATACGAAACCAGGGCAAGACTTAAGACACTAGAACTACCAAATCCATCAAAACGACCAGCTCATAACATTTCATAAAGATTCAACAATTTCGTAACCATCTATTTCTAACAGTTTCTTATGATCTTGCTTAAAAAAAGAAAAATATTAGTCAGAATTCCTTTTCTTCGTATTGTGCGTTTTTTCAACTGCTGAACATTTTAATTTCTTTCGTAGATATAACTATTCTTTGATCGTTGATAGTTCTCTAGGGTTACATACGAGCAAGGAAATAAGTCACGCTAAGGCGAGGCTTTCTGACAAGGAAACATCGGAGACTGATACAGTTCGATTTCGAAGAAGCTTTGCACAAATGTTCTTTAGACCTTAAGAATATATCTGTACTTTATTTTTTATCCGTTCTTTATTTTTTATTCGTACTCCATTTTTTACTTTAAGGGAGAAATCAACCCTTTTATCCGAATTCACCCTTCTATATAAGTATACTAAAAAATGATTGAAATAAAAATTATACTATTCCTTGCAATCTATAAATTTTCCCAACAAAATGATTTCTTTATGAAAACTAACCCCGCCGCACTTTCTTTAAAAAATTTCTCGCACGGATTTATATAGACCGCAAGAAACAGTATAACTTTCGATTCGATCATTTTATTATATCTTTTTCCGTTTACGATTTCTAAACACTTATTTATACAAACGAATGAAACCGGATAGAAGGGTTTGGTTTCTCCCTTAAATTAAAAAACAGGTAGCAAGGAAGTACCTGTACATTTTTTTTCTTTTTTTTTTATTAAGAGTTTATTTTAGAGTGGTCACATTAACATTGAAGTCATTAGTGACCACTAAACGATACATGAATGGATATTGTTACAATGTTTTCGAAAGTGAGATAATACATTTTGCTTATAGCCAAAAAATTCCAGTACCCTATGGGTGTTGTCGGGATCGTTTAGGTTGGATCTCATGTCCGCCTTGATGTTGAATCTAATTCTGGCCGATGTATGCTTATCGGAGAAAAAATTACGATTACAATTTTCCACTTTGTTTTGAAAATGTTTTAACCAATAATTACCGTAGATGGATCATTGTATCGCTACAGTAATACAGCAATCAAATTTAACAGTGCAGCGATAACCAAACAAAATTAATTTTTTA
>SMSQ01000555.1:0-10036 GCA_019453375.1 Ctenoplectra terminalis
CAACACTCTCGTTGACCAATAAATAATTCCCTTCAAAAAGCTCGTAAAAGTCGAGATTAACCCTTTGCAATCTTAATCGTACTCAATATTTTATCTCAACTGGGTCATATCTAATAAACTGTTTCCAAAAGCTGTGCTAAATTTGCTTTAACACATTGAGGACCGATCACGAGATATCTCGTATTTCATTTATTTCAATTCATAATAGTGAAAAGTAATTGCAAATGGGAAGTTACGTTTAAAAACGACCGCTTCGTTTGAAAATTGAAATCAAGATCCCTATTTACTCTAGGTATAAATATTTCGTAAAAGCGTGCAAGTGAAAATTTTATTCGAGCGTAACTTCATCCCGTAATAAGATTTTCAAAAAAGTTGTTGGTCTTCAATGTGTTAATTATCATATCTTTATATGTTAACATATCTATTAGATTTTCCCAAAAGTTTCTTTCGTTTTATTAATAAGTAATGGATACATAATATTTTATGTTTCACGATATATTATTATTTTATACAGGATTCGTTTTGTGCTATTTTTTCCCTCCATCTCTCGTTTAACAAATAAGACTGAATGTTTATTTAAACATTGCCAGACGAAAGCATCGCGTGAAGATAACGGAAGGAACTTTCGGGACAACCTAATATGTGAAAATTTCAGTGGTTGCTTTGTGGCTGAGAATTATTTTTAATCCTAGAAAATTCTGATTATTGAACGCTCTATTAACACGTTCCGTGCCAGTCGCCGTTAATACTAAACGCTTTAGGATCAAATAATTTTGCTTCTAGCGCATACTTTACAATCTGTACAATTATACAAAGACCATAATTATTAAGAAAAGGGTGTACAGTTTCTACAAAGTTCTTCGTTTTCCAATGAAAATTCCAACATAATACATTGATAAATTCCTATCAAATTTAGTTTTGATATAAAGAAATATATTTCGTACGTCAAAACTGTAACGCCGAGTCCACCTCGACATAAGAGTGCAAAGGGTCAAGTCTCAGCTCGCGTTAAATAAAAAATAAAAAAAANTTATGACTAAATAGGTACAATATCATTGAATATAATCTAGTTTGAAATACTTAAAACTTCACTATAACATTCCGAAAATAAGCAACAGAAAACAAGTAATAAACAACCAAAACTAATTTTCAGATCTCAAACTTGAAGCATCAAGGTATATAATGTGTTTAATATCGTAATATAACCGAATTTCATAGTTTGTATAAAAATACTAAGACGAAACAGAAAAAAGTTAAACATATTCCTTCTTTGTTTCACAAATATTAAACAGTTGATTCCTAATACACATCCTTACACGAGTAACGAAACGAACCACATCTGTCGCAAACACCAATCCCAATTCAATAAAACGACCAGAACTCTCAAAAAAATCTTTACGCTTCAAAAATTGCCTCCGCGAAGAGGGCAGATCGGTAGGCGCGATAAACGACGAGCTCCTGCTCGCCGAACAAGATCCTGCTCCCTTAATTTCCGACAAATTTCACCCATCCCATTGTTAACCAAACAGAGAGGGCCTCGAACACAGAGAGAGGGTGGTCACGGTGCGTCGTTCGTCATGCCGGCCGTTTTATCGTTTCCACGTTCGACCGATTCGAAAAACGAGACGATACGAAGTCAAAGGGCCGGAAGACACGAAGAATTCGAAGGAACAGCGTTCATCGAAGGAAATTCGCTCGCCGCCTCTTTTCCGGCTCGCCTAACCTGAAAAACGGTATTCTCCTCCCTTTGAATCGCGCCACGAGGCAGCGCGAAGTTCGGGCGTCAGAGCGAAAGGACGGTCCCTGTGTGAGCGTGGAGGCAGCCGGCGCAAGGGGACGAGAAGGAAGAAAGGGCGTGCAGAGGGTTGGGCATGTAATTAACGAGTATTCTCAATAAGACGGTCGACGGGCCGGAGAGCGAGCAGAGAGCTGAAGAGCTCGGCGAAGGAGAAAGCTCAAAGCTTCGAACGCCTCGCGCGTTCACCTGTTAAATAAAATACATTTAAATGCCAGCGGCACGTTGCCGCGCGTGAAAACTATTGACTCCTAGCCCCTGCCTCTAACCCCCTGTTTCTTCCACTGCTGCGTTGCCCTGTACGAGGCAGCTTAATGAGCGTCGCTCGCATCTCGTTGGAAACCATCCTGTCTCTAGATCTTTCTTTTATTTAGGATCTCACGTTCTCCCTCTTTTTTTTCCTCTCTCATTTCCATTCCTCTGTTTCTTCTTTTTTTTTCTCTCTCCTCTTTCTGTCTCTGTCCGCGTCAACACGTGACGGGAAACGCGGTGTCTGGCGAAACGAGGCGTCTGAAAAATGCATAAATGTTGGGGAAAACAGGAACGAAGTCTCGTGTTATTGGTAGATGGGTATGTCGTGTTTTGGCGAACGCTTGCATAGCTGCTCGTTGTATCAACAGGTTTCAAGGATACGAACTCATCTCGGTTGGCTTTGTGCTCGAAAGGAGCCTCCTAGCGAGCTTGGACCGTGAAATTCGATTTAAGAATCGTTATTGACGAATCGTTGATGAGATTGTGTAGAATTATTGGGTGTTGCCGGTGCAGAAGCTTGGGATACGTTGGTGTAGTGTTTAAACGCGCAGTTGAAAGTTGAAAGGAAAATGAAAAAGTAGAGGAGTATCTGAGAAATTAAGTTCTTTAATGATATTGAAATAGGGAATTGAAATGTATGTCATTTTTTTACATAATCCTTTCCAACTTCTATGCATTTAATTCACATTTTAATAACTTTCAGAACAAAGTTCTTGGTACCGAGCATAGCTACTGTTGCACCGCATCTTGCATTTTATAACCGAAATAAAATTCTTTCCTTGGAGCGGAATCATAAATCAATGCATGCATTTTTTTCTTTGATGTAACTAACAAAGGAACACTCGTTTTACATTGATTAATGATTCCTAAAAAAAAAGGAAGGAGCTAACTGTAGAAAGAATAGTTATTTTGGATACTTAAGGAATTTTGAAAGTTATAACCGCGATATAATCAACGCCTTTATTTGCTTTATTGGAAAATTTTTAAAATTCTCTTACTCTTCGACTATTCGTCGTATAACGATTGAATTAACGTTTTCTATAATATACAGAAAGATATAAATAAATATAAATATATAGAAAAATATAAATAAATATAAATATATAGAAAAATATAAATAAATGTAAATATATAGAAAAATATAAATAAACGTAAATATATAGAAAGATATAAATAAATATAAATAAATGTAAATATATGGAAAAATATAAATAAATGCCTAGCGAAGCGAGACTAAAAAGAATTTCAATTATTTTAAATAGCACATGAACGGAAAGAATAATTTTTTTTCACAATAAAATGAATGAATAAATAAGCAAATGATCAATCGGCATTACAATCACGTAACACCTTCAGCTAGACCACAAATCGTTATTGGCGTGTCTTTCCCACTGATCAACGGTCATCCTATTTCTTTTTTTCGATTTATTTTACTTATCTTTTATTTCAGGGTTTATGACAAGCCTCCGAGTCGTCGTCAACGTCCTCGTATTGTAGTTGTTCTCTTCGGTTCGTTCTATTTCGTATCGTCTCGTTCACCGAGCTTCTCATTCCGCGTCGCCGTCTGGAAAATAGATATTATTATACCGGATGCGCTCCTCGTGTCCTGAAGATGTTTCCGATAAATATCAACAGCGATGCTCCTCGCGGCCATTTTGCGGATAGACGGTCGCATTTTATGAGAGAGTAGATTTTAAGCGCGTAAAGAAGCGTGTATAGAATGCACTAATGTATTACGAGAAAGCTAATGTAATTTGTTTGACGATGAATAGACTATAATAGACTGATAGAAAATAGGCAAAGAAATGAGAGCTTAACAGAAATTTGTTTTGTTAATTAAATAATTTTAGGAACACGTTCTTCATTTTACACATTTTCTATGCTGCGTATGGTATTTTTATTTCTTTTAAATAAAATTCATGGAGAATTGTATCTCTTCGGACTGCAAACTCGTAAGCAACTGAGGAACATTTATTATTATTTTCTGTTCACTTCAATTTTTATATTTTGGTAATCAATATGTTGTATCCTACATTTTTATCCTTATTTTATCTATTTTAATTTTAATTTTTTACATTTACTGCATTATGGAAACATTAATTTTGATTTCGACATTTTCAAGTAATTTTAAAAGCACAGTTTCCAAGGTATAATTGCATTTAAATCTTTTATCATGGTGATCTAAAAATTGAAAGCGTTTTTGGTGTTCAGCTCGACATTCTGTTATACTAACAGAAACATATATATTAAGATTTAAATACACGATATAATGAATTATAACATATACATATAAATAATTACTTATTTTCCAAGGTCCAATATAAGGGTGAGTCAATAAATATTACCACCTTAAGTACCTCGTTACCTATTGATCTTATAAAAAAATATTGAGAATGAAATTTATTGCACTAAAGGAGCCTGATCTAACAAATACATTTTGATTTTTCGGTGTCTTATATTTTTTAAAATATCCAGTTAACCTTGCATTAACACTCAAGTATTTCACCTGGTAATATTTATTGACTCATCCTGTATACGCTCTTTCGAGTCAAAAGATTAATTGTATACACAAATTAAACATATAAATGCTTGCAAAAAAATTAGTTTATGAAATTACACATATACAGTACCGGACAAATGAATAGGGACACTCACGTTTTTCTGTTTGTTTATTGTCATGGTAACGTCACGTACTTATGTCACTCACACATTTCTTTACCATTTTAAAATATATATTTTATATTGAAATTTGTTACATTTAACGCTCTACATGCATTTTAATTGAGTTAATGTTAACACATTGAATCATTTAAGTATATTCAGAAACATAATTTATCCGAATACATTTGTCGGATACTGTACATGCTAATAAAGTAGCTATCATTGCAGTATTTGTAAAAATACTGTGGAGTATAAAACTGTATTCGCGTTAATATTCACTGCGTATATATTCGAGGAAACGTAGAACTTTATGAAACCGGGAACTGATATCTGATTTCAATCAGTCGATTGGGAATATCAAAAGTTGTTGATACAGAAAGGGATAATATACGGAAACCGAGTTTTACTTCAGGAGAAAAATGCTCATCGTACGGTCGATAGTAAAACGTAATAAGTCGGCGTATCGTAAATATAGACAACCCTTCATAAACCGAAATGAGAATCGTCAGGTTTTATATTCATACCGCGATTGAACTTTCTCAGCACATTACTTTCATGATTTTGCGAGAGTAGCTTTTGAAATATTTTCTACTGGTTTCTTTATGGGTACCTAAATCGATGTTGGGTAAATAGCAAGTAAAATAGTACATGTGTATTGTTCTTGCACGTTATTGATTCCATTTTCATCCTTTAAATAAGTAACTTTCGAATCAACTGTGGAATAAACAGAGTAAATTTGATTGGAATTCTGGGTTAATTAAAATAAAAAATAGTAAATATGATAAAAGATTATTAGCTAGACAAATTAATGAACTACTTTTGTTACTTATAATGAAATACATAGTAAATAAAGATCAGTAGATATAATTATTTTTTCTCGGTAAATGTAAGATATATAATATTTATTGTAATCTTAATATTCCAATATAAGATATCCAATATTAATTATTCCATTAGTCTCATAGTAGTATTACACACGCGAAACATATTTTTAAAAATTCGTAAATTAAAAATATATTTATATTAAACAGAATAAATTTAATTGGAATTCTGGGTTAATTAAATTAAAAAATAGTAAACATGATAAAAGATTAGTTTATTAGCTAGGCGAATGAATGAACTATTTTTGTTATTTATAATGAAATACATAATAAATATGACTCAGTAGATACAATTCTTTTTTCTCAGTAAATGTAAGATATATAATATTTATTGCGATCTTAATATTCCAATATAAGATATCCAATGTTAATTATTCTATTAATCTCATACTAGTATCACACACGTGAAACACATTAAAAAAAATTCATAAATTAAAAATTACAAACGTTGCTTTTAACGAATTGTCTTGAAATAACAACAACAAAAGATTACCCACTCTGCAGTTGTAAAACATTAACCAATATTATAAAATATTCTTTTCTAATTACTTTCCCATTCTCATTTAACCCACCACCTTTCCATAAACTATTTCAACAAACATGTTCTGCTTCCAATAAACGCAACACCTCTTATCGCAAGAACCCCGGCGCATCCAAATTAATTTAATCCCAAAGATTGCATAACAAACAGAAGATGAAACAAATGATAAAAGCAAACTTGCTTTCAATAGCACTCTTCCAAGCAGTTGAAAAACTTCTCGTCGCCCGATTATGATCAACATCGCGAAACAGTCTGTATATAGGAAGTGAATTTGAGCCAGCGCCAAAGGGGATGAGCGAGCGGACAACCCTTTACATTTTAATTACGCCCGTCTTAAAAGCCAATAAAGTCCTCGGTAGAATAGCAGCGTTCGTCAGGCTCGCTCAACCCAGGAACACCATGGAAATTCCACGAAATCACTGCGGCGAGAACGATGGTCCTGTCCAAATGGAAAGCTGAGAACCGCCGTGGAGGCCAACCGTCTGCCTCTCAGCCATCTTCGAGCAAGCTTATCCGTCCATTTAGCTTCTCGTGCACACACGTATTGCTGTGAACAATGCCCCTTTATCACTGATACGTTCCGTTTCGGATTCTCCTTTGCGTCCTCTTTCCAGTTTCCTCGCTTTCCTATTCAAAAGGTGATCTTTTCACGCTGTAGACTTCCGAAACGATAATCCTTTGACAAGATCGTCGCTTCTGCATTTTCGAGGGTTGTTCGGATGTAGCATTATTTGATTTCAGGGATTATATCGTAACTATGTTGTATATTGGACAGTGTACGTGTGATGGATACCAGGAAATTCAAATCGTCGGACTGGTTTTTAATTTTACAGCTGATATGGACAAGATACTTGACTTTTCACAGAATTTGACTCGGTAGAAATGTTTTGGTGGGTAGCGTAAGGAATTCAAATATTATTCCTCAATACCTTTTTTAGCATTTACTCAAAAATAAATTAATATTTTAATTTGAAAAAAATGGAATAATTTGAAAGCTTCGTACCGAAGATCTGTTATCAATATTTTATTCTACTATCGAAGCATGCGTTTTTCAATTTCTATGAAATGTGTTCCCAATTTTCTACCCTTAGTTTCAAAAGGGTTAAAAAAAATTGTATATTATTCGCTTTTTGTATATTTAAAAAATTTAATTAATGAAATTATTTATTAAATTTTAATTAATTTATGAAATTAAATTTAATTCATGAAATATATATTTATATATGAATCGGATCAAAGATTTATGCACAAATTTTGTATTACAGATGTGCACAATTCGTGATAATGTTTTTATATCTTTTTAAAACAATTCTCACAAAGAAAAATAGTTGTTCGCCTGTTTCATGCTCTAGAATAATTTTTTACAACAAATTGACAAATGGATACATTAAAATGTTGATTCAATTACGGCTCGGAGTTTAATTGATCGCTGTTACTACGATACTTTTGCGATTTTTGCATGATTGCGATTTTATCTTTTCCTAAATGAAATAGTAACGAATGTTAACGTGGTTTGATGGTTCTTTGTAATTTTTGCGTTTTATAACCATCCAGTTGAATATTGCACAAAGCAAATTACAAAGAGGCATTGTAACTGTGTCGACTGGTTCTTGATGAAAGAACTGCGCAGAAATGTCGGAGTACCGTGTATAAAATTGTAGAATGTCGTAACCGAGAATAGAAGTAAAATTACACTTGCAGTTTCCAGGAAAATTACGACGTTAAAGTGTATTCCACAACTTTTTTATTGCGAGAAATCTTTTTCACCCTTGTACACTTTATAGTTACATATCGCGAGAACTATATTTTTTATAGTGATACGCTTCCACTTTAATTTTTGTTCACCCCGATAAATTTATTCTTTCCCGTTTATCAAATTGATATATTTATTTTCGTAGGATAGGTGGTACGGAATGCGTGAAACGGACAAAAAAGACGCAACAAAGGGAACTTTCGAACCGAAATTTGCAAGGCTATCAAAATTTTTTTCACCACAGACTGAAATATAACGTTACCTTTGACATTCAATGCAGTGTATCAATCAAGAAAGGCACCTATCGCATGATCACAGCGCTATCGTTCCAACGGTATGCGATACCACACGTCCTGTTTCTATACGTATGGATTTTCGGTATCCATAGGCTGCTATTGAGACTGTTAAACTGTTCCAATTTCAACGTGCAATACATTTTTCAACGGAACTATCGCTTATGATTTTTATGTCGATTGTTTCTTTTCCTTTTTTCCATTTTTAGCACTATGAATTGCCTTTAATGATTGTATCTTGTCGCTATTTTAAATTTTTGCTCTTATTTACTGTTTATTGGTACTTTCCATCGTCGATATAAAATCATTCTTGAACAAATGTTAACTGTAAAATATTTTTTTATAATTTATACAGAACCTATTATCAATATAAATTCTTTTTTCCTTTAATTGAAACATGTAACACTTTAATATTAGGATTTAATATTGATGGAATAAAAATGGAGCTTTTGAAGAAGAGAAATAGTCTTCATTTTTGGTTTAGTTCGTAGTTATATTTTATGAAAATTAATGACAAGAATGATATTTGTATTTGAAATAAGTTTTCCAAGGTTATACTTTTGTCTCCGCATTTTTTTTCTTTTTTAGATAATGTGAATTTTTTAGTTTAAGAATTTTCTTATTTCTAATATTACTATTATTTTATTTCTATTTTATTATTAAAGATTTTTTGATTAATAACTATTTTTTAATCAATAATTTCCTTTATTATTTTTTAATTCAAGTTCAAGTAGAATTGTTATTGTCCATAATTTTAGTTAACTTCTTTGCTTAACGTTTGCAATTTACAATTTACAAAGTTTGATTGACGTGATTTAGGCGGGAATTGTTATTTTTAAATATTACTAGGTAAATGTATCGTGAATATCATAATCGATAATAAGCTTACTTTATTCTTTGATGCTTTTTTTCCAATTTTTTCCACGTCAAACTGGATATTGATATACTGACTTAGCTCGCGTAAACTTATTCTGTCGTTTACTTCAACGTTATCAGGTGGTAAATGAGGGGTCAAGCTTGGTTAAACGTCACAAACACGCGAAGACTCAATTTAAAGAGTTAACCTCAAAGAAGATCATGCTAACGTGGAAAGTTAATAACATTCTGTGTGATATGTTGATAGAAAACTGTACGAAACAAGTAGAAAATGTCTGTTATTAAGTTTCACATATTAGTGTAATTAAGCGTTAATGGATAGTCCTATATTTATTTTGCTATTTGTGCTAATTTAACCTATTTTATCACTAGTGCATTCTACGTTATTGCCCTGCTTAATCATAATAAAATTTGCTATAATAAACTTCATACAATATCGAATAACATTCTATCCATTTCCTGTGTAAAAATAGATTTTTTCAAATCTGATAAATTAATTATCGTTTGCATCTGTGAAGAATAACCAAACTAAGAAAGTGTCTAATCGATTTCGAATACTCTTTGCATATAATATAACGTACATGATCTACAAAACACAAATACACGTTGCTTGAAAAAATACAACCATTCAATTACATAATTGTTAGACAAATTAATATTTGAAACACAATATTAAAAATACGTGCTAGTTTTTCTTCTTTCGTATTGATGCATTATAAATTCCAGAGTGACATGAATCATAAATGCCAACAATTCTTAAAAGTATCTTGACTAGTGATTTCTTTTTTAACACCAGAACTTCTGAAGCGATCAAAATGGTTTACAATTTCACATATAAATACTACAAACTCACAATGATGCATTTATAGGAATTTTATATGATTCTCTACAACAAATGTGAACAAATTAATAATTAGATTAATTTTCCTTTCGCATCTTACACTTTCTTCAAACACCTATTATATCGAATACAGAACAAGTATA
>SMSQ01000563.1:0-17715 GCA_019453375.1 Ctenoplectra terminalis
TTTTAGTTACCGCATCTCGAGCGATAATTAAAACGAAAACATTTGCGATAGCTCGGCGAAGCGTATCATAGTTCGTTACACTTAAGCGTCGATTGATGCCGCCATTTTGGTAGCGCCGGTCGAAAAACGAGTACGAGCGGCAGAGAGTTAGGCGCGATTGTTTGAAATAGTTGTAAACACGCGAGTGGTATGCTCTGTGTATATTTTTCGAGTGAAAAATCTGCGGAGCCCCGTTTAAATATACAATTATTATCCATTATCTGGCTTTTTGCTAACCAAACGAACGTGCCCGGTCCGTAATATACGGTTCGTATGAATAAATAAACTGTTCCTAGTTTCTGTTGTTAACTGTTCTGTACACAAGAGCGCTCGATGATCATTTCAATGAGAGTTTCGAATAGCGTGGTGTTTTGGAAGTAACACTTCGAATCTTACGAGTTACAAAATGTTTTTATTTGGCAAACTTGATAGCGTGTTGTTGATTTAAATTTTATGGAGCGGTAGGTAATTTTGCGGTGGTACTGAAATAAACGCTGTGTACCATGTTCGCTTTTAACCCTGTGTGACTGAATTTTTCTTTTGCTTTGAGAGACAGAGAAATATGGTTACTTTTTTTCTTTTTTATTATTTTTTTTTTAATAGGAGTGGTAGAAATTAATAATTTCTGTAAGTAGTTTATTCGATGGCAATGTAAAGATACAAGTAATAAGTAAACAACAGTGATAAGTGATACGTAAACAAGACGAGGTTTGCAAAATGTAAACACGTGAATATGTAGCTTTCGAATCAAGTTATCAATATCCATAAGCACAGACGTTTTGAAATTAATTTCGTGGCTAATTCCGGCTCCTTTTTCTAAATCATTCACATTCCTTATAATATCGTATTATAGTTAAATTATTTAATTAAAATGAAGCAGTAACAGTATGGATTCTAATCCTAATTTTCAATCAACCTTGTCTTTAATTCTTAGGGTCTTCTTCAATCGTGTTCCCATAGTCCTTAAAAAATTTCCTAATTCTAAACAAATATAAAAATCTTATTACTTAATACACTCAATCTATTTTTATTTCACGCCAATTTTTCTAAATAATTAGGAAAAGCTTTTAAAGAAACAAATGCACGATTGCAGTGAATAAATTTTGAAGATCGTAGCAGGGTTAATGATATAATACCTCATGAAATAAAAATATTTATTAATATTCAGTGCATCGATTTTAACACGCAAGTTGACCAGAAATTTTTTTCTAATTTTATCCAATGCTATATAGTCTCAAACTTTATAATTTTTTTTTTTTTTCTGTTCGATAACCCTCTATATTGCGCCCGTGGAATTTTGGCGCATACGCGTTCGAATCGAATTGCGACAATCTTACGCTTGGCGACGCCGTTCGGCGCGAAATTTCTGCGGACGTTCGGCTAGAACGAATCGGACGAAATTAATTCGCCCGTAATCCCTCGCTGTGAAACGGTCGTTTTTCATTAATTCCGAAAGCGGACGTGTGTCGACCGATTTTTACGCCGCAAAGACCATAGAAATTATTAAAAACACACTGCTCCCGTTGATCGTCCAGATTTTCAGGAATGAATCTTTCACGAGCGAATGTCGGCTCGCCACCGGCACATATAACATATCGATAACATTTATTATTGAATTTTCATTTCGACGAACAGAAAGCAAAAAGTATCTCTCAACCGATTGTCCAGCGTTCGCGCATTGATCAGAATTTCATGAACCGTTGCATTTCGCGGAACATCATCGAATCGGCGGAATATCCATCGGTTAAAACCTAACAATAATTTTTTTTGCTGAAAAAAGGTGTCACCTCGAGTATACTTTCAATTCCATTCTAGCTCAAAGTTTGAATAAGTAATTATTTCCAAGAGGTAATAATAATTTGATCACCCACTGTAGATATTCCGCTATAGTAAACTTAGCGTTCTTTTGGAAAGAAGAAAAGAAAATTCTAAATCTTTACGATTTCTCATTTATTCGGTCAACTTACTTTTCTTTTAAAATAAAAGAAGCGTTTGAATCGATGAAAATATAGAATTCAATTAAAAATATAATCTCTGAAGAAAATGATGCGTGTCGCCATAGCGGCGCCACCGCAGTGCAAAGGGTTAACATAATTATTACTTTTCTGTCGAAGCCCATGGATACTTAAGATGGAACACATGTTACAGATACATTTATTTATTTATTCTATATCTAAACCAAATACGTATGTATACACAACGCATTAATCATTCTTACCGCGGACACGAATAATATAGTCCTCTGAAGACACAAATTGCGACCAGCGGATTGCAAAGGATTAATCGTCGCGGACCAAACCGTCGAGGCTGTGACTCAGTCAAAAATATATTTAACCATCGAAACGTAGTATCACGGATGATCCGATATCTCTTCGCAATACCTATCAAACGTCGTACCTATAAAAATACCTGATACAGATACCGATCGCTGCACGATTCCGGAAATCGATACGATTAATCGAAGGAAGGAAAGCCGGGGCCAACTGCACCGTAAACTCTCCAACATACTGCACACACGTTTAGCCCTTCGCTCTTCAATTGGTGCACGATCAAAGTTTTCTTTACGGGAAAGGGCAGCCTGAAAGAGGGCGCACACTAAGGGCGCACAGTGAGCAACGTGGAATGATCCGCGGAGCAAACGAATCGGCCCGTAGCACCGCATCGAATCGCACCGGGCTGTAGGTGGCTGAATACACGGCACGGAAACGGGAGCACAATGGCCGTGCACGGACAAAGCCGAACGACAAAGAAGCTGGCTCGATAAGAAGAGTCGAAAGGAGCGGAACTTGGTAACGGGGGCCGGCGGGGGCAGCAGCCGAGCCTGATTTCGGCTTGCATCGAGCGTAACCCATTTAACCGCGATAACGAAAGCCACACGGGGTAACGTTTTCAGCTTTCCTCGTTGTCGCTTCGAGCATCCCTCTCGAGAGCGTCTTTCTCTCGAGCCACGTGGAAGACCTTGCCTTGGGTTTCGTATCGCGAGAAAACGACCAACCGTGGAATCTTTCGGTGGTCGGTTCGGTTGGAATGGATAAGAGAGCGGACGGGATAGATCGATCTTGAGATCGGAGGGAAGTCACGTCAGCGAAAAGTTGCGGTTTTTCCGAAAGTTTTCCTTCGCGAAAGAAGGATCGACGTCCTACGATCCGGCCGGGTAGCTCGGCTCCTCGCTGTTTTTCTTTTATTAGACGGCCCGGGGAAATTGAAAGCTGTACACGCGCGGATTGAATTTTCATTCCGTCCGGTGGTTCCCTTCGGAGGGAAAGAAGATGGGATCGATTCGATGTTTACCGGTGACGTTGGGCCGATTCCATCGATAGAGGCGTGATTCAGCGGGATCGAAACGTTCTGACGGATTTCATATCGAGGAGGCATGATTGATGCGTGTCCACGTGTGACGAGTGGACGATAGAGGCGGGCGTGGCTGCTTGGATCTCTTCCGTGGTTCGGATATCGGTGAGATGTTAATCGAGCGGTATTGATAATTCATTTCATCGTCGAGGTTTCGATCGGGCAATTGGGCAATCAGGAAATGATAAGGGCCGATGTTATCGGTTGTTGAATTGACAAATTGATATGAGTGTATTATTGCAGCTTTTTATAGGTTCGTTCGTAAGTGGAATGAAATATTTTGTTAACGCGTTATTTTTACCGAAAAAATCATAATGAAGGATGTATGAAAAAATGTGTAATGCAAGGGAGACAAAGCTTTGTGTACAGTTTTAACAGAAAATCACGGAAAATTGCCTCTGAGATACCATAGTAAATTTATAAATTTATAAAATTGCTGTAAAAAATTACGAATGGGTCATTTTGAACACTTTGGTAGTTCTAGTGTTAAACGCCACGCCGATTTTGGTCGAGTTTCCTTTAGACTGTGCGCTGTGATTGAGAATTTATGAAGAAAATTGTAAAGGCTTGCAAAGGAAAATTGTAACTTTGTTTAATGCGATTTAATGGAACTCGTTGATGAATTATAAAGTATTATTTTTGGAAATTGATAGTGTCAGTCTTCGGAAACAAAACGACGCCTGAACAAAAATTTCAGGGTCGGTCCGCAGGGACTGGCGTGGCGCTTAACGTTTAAATGTCTTTGGAGAATCATTTTTTTGTGATATTGTAGTATTTGAAATCTGGACAGAGGTTCATTTTGCATCCATATATGATTGCGTATAAGTTTTGCACTCCAAATTCACACCTTTACAAATTTTTCCAGAGAAATATTTTATTTTTATTTCTTTTTTTTCCTAAGTTTTTATAAAAAAAAAAGAAAAAAGAATTAAATTGAATGGAAATTAATCGTTAAGAAATTCAAAATAGTATTCATCTCTCTATATATTTGCAGTAGCAAAAATATACACAACGGCTACAGTCGTTATTTATTATTTTCACAGTTCTATCCGAATATGGTTACTTAATATTTTACGTTAGATTAAATTTAATTACAATTTTAAATTAGATTTATTTTTAATTAATTCCATTTCGTTACCCCATTTTTATCCCGCGATTATTATCTCGCGTGATTTTAAAATTTGTTAAAATTGGTTAAAATTAATGTTAACATAATTTATACAGAACCTGAATCATAAACCGATACCACTCGAGAAGTGGTGCTTCCTATACCAGAAGTTAAACAAGTAATCCATAAAGCAGATTTGAACGTGTCAGGTGCTTCAAACAAATTTCCCACGGCTACAGTTAAAAACCGTGTAATAGTTTATAATTTACGTCGCGAGTAGTTCAGAAATTCAGGTCGTCGCTCTTCTTTTTTTTCTGCCCCCCCTTCGCGTAACAACTTCGCGCTACACCTCGTTCGAATACTTCGCTCCAGAGATTAATTTTCATATTCTCTTTCGCCTCTGTTTAAACGCGCGTTTAATTAAATCTTTGACGACGCGACAGCGATACCGAAAAACACCACAGGTTACAAAAGTCATACGTTGAACGTTATAGATATGAAATTTCACTCGTTACAAACGAGCATTGTACGGTCGGAGCTCGATGCCTCCAAGCTATAATTCACTAAAGCGTGCCACTAAAACCAGAGACGAACTGTTCCTCGCTTTACAAATGATCGTAATTACGGGACTCGACGGAAGCGAGACACCGTTTGATACCAAGCCGCGTTATTAATAATTTGACCAATTTATACCGAGAAAAGATTTCATTAAGCATCTGTCACGTACTTCATCCACTGCCACGTGTTTCCAATGTAAATCCTCGATTATCCAGGTAATTTGTTCGTCCCGTGTACCGCAGTCTCTTAACGTTTTAGAAGATATTGCATCGTAATATTGCATCGCCTAGGCGTCACGATAAGAAACTTCTGAGATATTAGGTTGTTGCGGAGGAAATGTTGGATTCTCTTGGTAAATGACGATAGCTTGCTGTTATTTTTTTAACCGTACCAATTTGCGAAACGCTGATGTAATACCAAGAAACGATTAATATTTATTCTTAGAGCATGTTCTTTCGATGTTCGACGCGAATCATTTTTCGTTTGTGTTCACAGTGTTCTCTCCTCAAACGATTTATTTATATTTGAGGAGGATTCTGTAGTATTATTGTCAAGTTTGTGTAAGAAACTCGTCAATATCAAGTTCGTATAAGAAAATTATATCAATGTTAACAAAATTTCTATTGAAAATAAATCTTTATAGAGTTGCTATAATGCACAATTCAAGAAAAAATATTTTGAACACAATATGACTGTAGTAATGGATAATCAGACTGTGTATAAAGTTAGAGTAAACCGAGACAAATCAGATCAAAATAAGAATTGAATGAAAAGAAAGATTCTTAACACGTTACCTGCGGCATTTTTTTTTCGGAAGATTTTTTGAGGAAACTTTAAATTCAGTTTTGAGGATTCGATGAAGTATACGAAGCTTATATAATATTGTAAAAAATAAAATAGGCTTTAAATATTGAAAAATAGCTACGTTGGTACAGAACAAGTAATAGCGCTTTTTCGCTAACGAGTCGTACCGAACAAGAATTCTATACGAGGCCTATATGTCTCGTACAATAGCGAACGTGTTCAATTTAAATAATTTTTTTAGCATCAATGCTCAAACTAAATAGGTATTAATTACGAATTTCCAATAACAAGTTAACTATTATTTTTCCACTGTCAATGCAAAACGGTCTGATTCGCTCCGGTTTATACTACTCAGAATAGGTCTTTAACACTAAACCTACCAAAGCGGTCAAATGACCGTTTCGTAATTTCTTCTCCAAATTTTATAAATTATTAACCGTGTGTACTTTTGAATATTTTTTTCTGATTTTCCGTAAAATATATGGTCAAAGATTTGTTTCTCTAGCATTGTGTATTTTTCCAAGTATCTATTATTGTAATTTCTTTGACACAAGCAGGCATAGTTTAATCGTCGGTAGGTTTAGTGTTAAGAAATAGCTTAAATGCACAATTTGGAACACGGACAATCGGACGTTATAAATAACAAATGACGGCAACAGAAACACAAAAAAGAATGGCACGTATCCAAAATTCGACGTTTTATATGCACCAGCCCAACATATGATTAAATCAACGAAATTACTCTTTAACGAAGTACAAATGTCACAGCATTAGCCAATTAGGATTTCGAACGAGATTGATCGACCAGTTCCTAATGGTAATTAATCATTAGGTCTGGACTTCTAAGGGGATACGGGTGTGCTACACGAGTCGGAACACGTGGATTAATTACGCTACAAACTATTTCAGTTTAGAAAGGATGTGATCAATGTCTATGGTCGGCTTAAACAAAAAAAAAAAANAAAGAAGATGAAAACAATAAAAATACAGAATACCGCATTGACCGCATCTCGCAGGCCAGATCGCAGTATACCGGGTTCCCTAAACTTGGAACACACCTCGCAGGTCGAAGTTCTTCTTAACACTAGGTTTACGGGCGTTGATTGGATCATTTTGATGGTTACATTGAGATACAAATTTTTCGTAATATCGTTAGTTCGGTTTGCTTCGAATTAATAGATTTCTATAAGCACAGATTTATTTATTACATTTTTCTATATAATTTTCATTTTGAGTTCACATTTTCCGCACGCGTGATTGCTAAACTCAAGCATGAAATCTGAACTGCGTTAAATTGACGGGTTCCGTAAATCTAGTGTTAAGGCTTTCTTAAAAACTAAAATAGTCCAGGACCGCCGGTCTGAACGGCGCCGAGAAACGCAACGGGGCATCGCTCTCCTTTCCGGCGCGGTCCGCCATCCCCGATACCACAATAGTCACAGTCTTTTTCTAGTCATATGCTTAAATACTAGACACCCTCGGTAAGCGTTAGTCTTCGTCAAGAGAGTGGGAGGCATGCCATGTCCAACGAGTTCAAAATTCCGGTGTCAGGAGAGATGGTCCCTGTCACGCTCTCAGAATTCGCGAATCGGTCCTAAGTCAGGTCAGAGGTTCACAAGTAACTGTTGTCAAAGATAGCAGCTGATGCGCACGTGTCAATCATCGTTAGTAAAGCCTAGAATACGGCAATTTGCTACGAAAGCGACGAACACTGGAATATTCGCCAGTTTCTAGGTCGTGAACTAATAATATGCCAGACGTGGAAACGACCATTCTCAATAATAGCTAAGGTTCGTCCGTATCATAAATTAAGTCAACTGTCCTTAATGTTAAGTCGTATACTGCCGTTCCGCCATAAATAATCAGTTCCGTAAAAAGGCGAAGTATTTTACAAGCAACCGCCGGGAAAAACCGTCCCACCTGGACACCAGACGCGCCTGACCCAAGCCAAGGGACCAGGACGCCGTTAGCTGACAAAACAATAGACAAAAACAGTTATACATTTTCCCACTAACTTTTCCTACTACTTCACATTTTTCCCACTCTCGCTACACTAGACACACCCATAACACAAAAATCCTCCAATAGACCCAGAATTCACCCACTCCAGACACACCCAACCAATCGCAACAGACACGAAAATTTAGACATACCAAACAAGAACACAAGTCGGGAGTCAACATCTGGACAGCAACAAGATCAGTCAAAATCAAGAAACAGTCACAATCAGTTATTCAAAGACAAACACACAAGCATTAAACATTGAAACATCAAACACACAAAAATACAGTCCACTAAACATAAATTAAGGGTTCCAGTCAGAATACGATTTCTGAGGGCAGAACCCGCGTCAGTCAATCGTCGCGAAGACAAACCTCGACGCTCTGACGCATAAACACTTAACATTCGGTTTATCGAGATTCCAACTCACGCCACTGTCCAATAAAGTCCACGCGCGGGTCAGCCGCTTGCCGGTGCATTAGACAGACGGAAAAACAATGGGCAGCGTGGAACGAAGTCGCTTCTTCGGTGAAAGCTGTCGCGAAAGTTTGCCGGCTTTACTCGGCCCGCGGCGCTCGTGAAAAGCTTTGAAGCTCGTATTCGCGCCGTATAGGTTGCCGCTGCGTTTTTCCAAGTGACTGAAGTGCAGAAAAGGTCTCGAAAGCCGTGTCACTGGAGAGCTGCAAAAGGTTACCGTGTCCATTCATTGTGGTGCGACAGGCCGCGACTGTGGCTGGCCCTTTCGTTCGTTTCTAGAGGAGCTCGCCGAGGGTGCTCGCTTTTTTTTCCTCCTCCTCTCTTCAACCGTCGAGCGTGTGCGGCTCGTTGCTCGAACGTTTTAGAACGGGTTTTTAACGGTCGCCACCCCATCGACCTTTCTCGCGAACGCGTTTATGCTCGTCAACGATCCCCCAGGCTTTCTTATTCCGTACGCTTCGACTCGGGCGGCCGATAAATCGTGACATTACGCGTTAACTCGAATCGATGCATCGCGGACGTTTATCCGGCGCAAGAAGGACGTGGACGTGACCTGTCTTCCTGCTGGCTTAATCCTACTCTTCTTCGATCGATGGNGCAACAGACACGAAAATTTAGACATACCAAACAAGAACACAAGTCGGGAGTCAACATCTGGACAGCAACAAGATCAGTCAAAATCAAGAAACAGTCACAATCAGTTATTCAAAGACAAACACACAAGCATTAAACATTGAAACATCAAACACACAAAAATACAGTCCACTAAACATAAATTAAGGGTTCCAGTCAGAATACGATTTCTGAGGGCAGAACCCGCGTCAGTCAATCGTCGCGAAGACAAACCTCGACGCTCTGACGCATAAACACTTAACATTCGGTTTATCGAGATTCCAACTCACGCCACTGTCCAATAAAGTCCACGCGCGGGTCAGCCGCTTGCCGGTGCATTAGACAGACGGAAAAACAATGGGCAGCGTGGAACGAAGTCGCTTCTTCGGTGAAAGCTGTCGCGAAAGTTTGCCGGCTTTACTCGGCCCGCGGCGCTCGTGAAAAGCTTTGAAGCTCGTATTCGCGCCGTATAGGTTGCCGCTGCGTTTTTCCAAGTGACTGAAGTGCAGAAAAGGTCTCGAAAGCCGTGTCACTGGAGAGCTGCAAAAGGTTACCGTGTCCATTCATTGTGGTGCGACAGGCCGCGACTGTGGCTGGCCCTTTCGTTCGTTTCTAGAGGAGCTCGCCGAGGGTGCTCGCTTTTTTTTCCTCCTCCTCTCTTCAACCGTCGAGCGTGTGCGGCTCGTTGCTCGAACGTTTTAGAACGGGTTTTTAACGGTCGCCACCCCATCGACCTTTCTCGCGAACGCGTTTATGCTCGTCAACGATCCCCCAGGCTTTCTTATTCCGTACGCTTCGACTCGGGCGGCCGATAAATCGTGACATTACGCGTTAACTCGAATCGATGCATCGCGGACGTTTATCCGGCGCAAGAAGGACGTGGACGTGACCTGTCTTCCTGCTGGCTTAATCCTACTCTTCTTCGATCGATGGGAAACGTATTTGTTTAACGTACGGGAGATCGGTTTTAGAGTTTTTGGCGCGTTGTTCTTGTGTCCTGGAATCTGATGCGGTTTTAGTGATAGCAGGTTGGTCGGAAAGTTGACGGTTAACCGTTTTTTGTAAATAAAAAGCGATTCTTTTTTATTATAAAAGGAAATGTTTTTATTCAGTAATGTATTTTTCCTGAAATATGTCACCTTTTGTTTTTAAGATTTGAATTGAATTTAAATTTATTTCAAAGCGCTGGTGGAAGATAATTGTCGTTCAAAACTGTAGGAATTTATTGACCAACCTAATATTTTCTTTTTTTTCTCTTTTTGGTCTTCCAAGTTTAACGTTGCACGGACTGCTTGGTCATTAGAGACTCTTTCGGTTGCAGTTAAATTTCTATGTCTTTTAGATAGTTCATACTGTTTATTGCTTGATTCTGTGTCGCTAAGTCGAAGGGAGAGCTTAATTATTTTCTTCTTCCATTTTGGAATTTTTTTTGCGAGTAAACGGTACGTTGTTTGTTGTTAGTGTGGATGGTTCCGTGAGTTTAGATACGTGTTTACGTGTAATTTTGCAGTGTCCTGATCTGAGTCTTGTCATTTCTGGTCATGCTGCGGACTTGTATTTGTTGAAAGAAGTTCCGTGCAATGTTACGAGATTTTGTTTCTCTGGTTGTGATCTATATTCCGTTCCATTCTTGTTTCCCGGCTGTATACAGTGAAATAGCGAGCTGTTTTCGAATTAAGGAGAGAATTAATAGAAATTTTCGTCGAATCGGATCATTTTTTTTTTGACAGTGAAAAAATAGTAGTAAAAATTTAGAAAGTAATTAAATACCCATCTAGCTTTCACATTGATAATAAATAGTTTTTTTAAGCTTAACGATCTCTGTTCCGACCGAATTCTTATTTCGATCCGCCTCGGGTCTACCCCACTAAATTCTTATCGTATTTGATTTATTCGTTGAGACTTGTTCAAGCAACACTGGTTATATTCTCGCGGTAGCTTATTCTTCTTCGTGCACAACATACGTATGTATTACACGGGCACAGATCGGTCAGAATCATCGCGACGGGCGCGTAATCTCATCTCAGCTGGAGGCGTCTTCGCGTATGCTTGATGGAACATGCATTGTATTCTCATGAAGAGACAACGGTGAGAAAGCAACGCATTCCTGTGGGAAAACGCACGTAATGCTAACCGCTGAAATTTTTTTCTTTTCTCTTTTTTTCGTCGTCCATCCGCGCAACCACTATTGTCCGTTTCCTCGTTACGAGCAAATCCACGAATACCATCCTGCGCTTATTAGCGTCGAATATGGTCATTATTCCATTTACGTTGCCATTTTATACGCGACCCTTGCTTCTTCGACGAACGAAATTAATTTCTTTCTTTCTTTTTCTTTTTCTTTTTTTTTTACAAGATTCACAGGTTGCACTCGACAGTGAATTTTTCTTTCCATGAAACACGCACGTGTGTGTATTGAATTTTTTGTTCGTTTTGTGGCCACGAATACCGTGAATCATGTTATATAATTTCAACGGACCGCGATCTCGTGTCGGACACGTAATCTGTTCTCGAAAGCAGCGATGCAAGAGTTAAGCGCCACGCGATCAACGTTTCGCCAGCCGACCCACGCATCGTATTTTTGCTCCCTTTCGTTCTTTTCTCCCGTGTTTACCAGCATCGAGCACCCCGGGCCATTAGAACGGGCGCATGGTTTCGAGTGGGCTTCGAGCCATCGATGCTAATGACACGGGGAGTTTCTAGACGGTCACTCGTCTAACAAGGACAATGCACAGTACTCCGCTCAATGATCCGCTTTTAAATTTTACACGTGGCTTGTATTCTTGGTTATTCTTATATTCTTGTATTCTTTGTCAGTGTATGGTTGTATTATGCTTGTACTATGGTTGTATTATGGTTGTATTATACGTGGAGAATTTACCATTAACACTAAACCGACCGACGATTAAAGTGGACCTAATTGTACCCTGAGAAATAAGAGTGATAGGTGTTTTTAAAAAATACATAACGTAAGGAAAACGAATCTTTATCTACATTTTTTACACAAAATCACGAAAAATCTCCCAAATTGCATTATTGTAAATTTATAGAATTGCTACGAGAAATTACAAGCTGGTCGTTTTGACCGCTTTGGTGGGTTTAGTGTTGAATGATTTGAGGAGATACAGAAATTTTATAGACGGAAATAAATTTAAGTTTCAAAGAAGGAACTTATATGCAGATTAACAACCCTCCGTTGAGATAGTTCTTTTTTAATTTTGAAATAAGATATATGAACTCTATCGGGTGATAATAATAATAATAATGTGAATAATAATAGAGTGATAATGATAATAAGTTAGCAATGATCAAGTTTGTTCTCTTTAAAAAATTTATTCAAGAAAATTTTACGAAAGATAAGATATGTATCATTAATGGTAATTGAATTAAAATTTAAATATATTTAAAATGAACAATATGATATTTGTAACACGATGTAATGGAGAGTTAATCCTGTGTTTTGAAGTGCAGAATAAATACCGATCATGGTCGCTAATAACTGAGTTGATGCGATCTTAAATTCTCAAAAAAAAAAAAAAAGAAATTGTGTTTATAGGTATTAGACATTTTTCATTGATTTATTTTTTCTAGACTCTTTTCTTAATTATTGTAGATATTTTCTATCGATCTAAGGATAATANGTATTAATTTTGAAATTGTAATCTATACGATTAAATATTGATTAATACAAGAGCTAGCTTTCACGACGGCCGTAATAATTTTTTTAGGATATTTATTTAGTTCTATTAATTCTCAAATTGTGANCGAAATAAATTTAAGTTTCGAAGAAGGAATTTAACTTACATGCAGATTAACAACCCTTGGTTGATATAATTCTTTTTTAATTTTGAAATAAAATATATGAAATTTAACTGGTAATAATAATAATGTGAATAATAACAAAGTGATAATGATAATAATAAGTTAGCAATGATCAAGTTTTTTCTCTTTAAAAAATTTATTCAAGAAAATTTTACGAAAGATGAGATATGTATTATTAATGGTAATTGAATTAAAATTTAAATATATTTAAAATGAACAATATGTTGGATATTTGTAACACGATGCAGCGAAGGGTTAATTCTATTTTTTGAAATGCAGAATAAATATCGATCATGGTCTGCGATCTTAAACCTTCAACAAAAAAAAAAAAAAAAGAAATTGTATTTATAGGTAGTATGTAGACATTTTCCATTGATTTATTTTTTGTAGGCTCTTTTCTTAATTATTGTAGATATTTTCTATCGATCTAAGGATAATAGTCTTATTATAATATCATATTTGAAGTTTTCTAATATAAAGTTGGTCGTTTTTAATTTACTTTGTACATTATTTATGTCCTTTGAACAGATTCGAACTACTCTCGCTTAAGTCAATCGACGACAATTATTGAGGTTCCATTTTAGGTATTATTTCAGTTGAAGTTGTACTTCGACGTATTATTCTATTTAATATTCTAATTTTAGGTGTTATTCTACTCGAAGTTCCAGCCTTAGGTATTATTTTATTCGAAGTCCTACCCTTAGGCAGCCCGTCCTGAAATACTCGGAAAACGAGTCATGATTAATTCACGGTGAAAACTTGTTTCTGTGAAAATCTACATAAAGCCATGCAAACCACATAAAATGGACAAACTGCATTTAGCACGTTATTATATACTTTGCGTGCTCCGTGCGTGAAATTGAAGGCGAATCGGGGTGCTGAGAAGAAATCGTTGCGAACGCAGCTAAAGTTGGCTGATCAAACGAGAAGAAGCGGTGCTTTCTCGTCGGTAGTTCGCTCCTTTCTTCGACGTTCATATTGAAAAATTCACGATTCCCTGTCGTTCCGAAAATCGTTGATGTCATCGACGTTTCGCCGTTCGTCGATCCATCCGCATATTTTATTCACGAAACATTCGCTCAAACGGAGAACTGCACCCTTTATCTGATTTACGAGCGAAAATGCTCTCGAACCGCTTCAAATTACAGTAGAACATACTGAAGCAGTCGTTGTTACTTTATTAAAGAACAGTCTATAGCAGAGGTGGGGAACGTTTTCACCATTAGAGTCCACATTTAAATTAGGTAGCTATAAAGGAGGCCGCTATAATTTTTATGATATTTATTTAGTTCAATTAATTTTCAAATTGTAATGTATATGATTAAATATTGATTAATACAAGAGCTAGCTTTCACGAAGGCCGCAATAATTTTTTTAGGATATTTATTTAGTTCAATTAATTTTCAAATTGTGACCTATATGATTAAATATTGATTAATACAAGAGGTAGCTTTCACGAAGGCCGCAATAATTTTTTTAGGATATTTATTTAGTTGTATTAATTTTGAAATTGTAATCTATACGATTAAATATTGATTAATACAAGAGCTAGCTTTCACGACGGCCGTAATAATTTTTTTAGGATATTTATTTAGTTCTATTAATTCTCAAATTGTGATCTATACGATTAAATATTGATTAATACAAGAGCCAGCTTTTATGAAAACCGCATGGTTCCCACCTATGATCTGTAGTATTATGTCAGATATTGTTAATATTGGAATTATCAAAGCGATCAAAGTTCATTTATGATAATTATTGGTTGAGAAATTTCACATATTTTTAGATACTGGTTCATAAATTGTGTTTTCACAAGCAAAATTCATTACCTAAGGTGGTTTCATTCATAGAATTCTATAACTAATTATTTAACAGTCGCTTATAAAAGTATCGGTCATCTTAGGTATCAAACGAATTTTAAGAACATTGTAGGTTAGCAATTAAAAATCAAAATCTGCTTTCAACGAACATCTGAAACTTTATTTTACACCAATATAACACTTTTATAAACACAGCAGAATATATGGGGGAAAAAAATTGTATTTTTAGGAAGTAACGTTAACCCTCTATAGCGCCACGTAACTTAAATACTTGCGTGCCTATATTTTTGAAATTTTATTTCGTGTATTTATCATATTAAATTTTATTGCTATACTACTTTAATGATACCAAACGCTTCATTTATAACAATTATTCGTTCTTAAATTTTCAAATAAAAATAAGAAACTGTGATTGCAATTTTTCTTTGATAACAAACAAAATTCATTACCNAACCTATATGATTAAATATTGATTAATACAAGAGCTAGCTTTCACGACGGCCGTAATAATTTTTTTAGGATATTTATTTAGTTCTATTAATTCTCAAATTGTGATCTATACGATTAAATATTGATTAATACAAGAGCCAGCTTTTATGAAAACCGCATGGTTCCCACCTATGATCTGTAGTATTATGTCAGATATTGTTAATATTGGAATTATCAAAGCGATCAAAGTTCATTTATGATAATTATTGGTTGAGAAATTTCACATATTTTTAGATACTGGTTCATAAATTGTGTTTTCACAAGCAAAATTCATTACCTAAGGTGGTTTCATTCATAGAATTCTATAACTAATTATTTAACAGTCGCTTATAAAAGTATCGGTCATCTTAGGTATCAAACGAATTTTAAGAACATTGTAGGTTAGCAATTAAAAATCAAAATCTGCTTTCAACGAACATCTGAAACTTTATTTTACACCAATATAACACTTTTATAAACACAGCAGAATATATGGGGGAAAAAAATTGTATTTTTAGGAAGTAACGTTAACCCTCTATAGCGCCACGTAACTTAAATACTTGCGTGCCTATATTTTTGAAATTTTATTTCGTGTATTTATCATATTAAATTTTATTGCTATACTATTTTAATGATACCAAACGCTTCATTTATAACAATTATTCGTTCTTAAATTTTCAAATAAAAATAAGAAACTGTGATTGCAATTTTTCTTTGATAACAAACAAAATTCATTACCTAATTTGGTCGAATACATTTCTGACCAATTGTGTACTTAAAAAATAAAGTTTTATCAGAAGCAACGGATGTCCTAAGATATACAAACAGAGCTGTGCGTATAATTCGAGCAATCTCGGTGCTTCAAGATGGCAAATTTCATTTCTGCGCGAACGCGATCGGGTAAAATGCGCCGGTACGATAACATTTGCGTTGCAAAATAATTACAACAGGGGAGCACAAAGGGTTCTCGTAAAGTTAATCCTTTGACGGAACTGGGAAGCAGTCCTCCCCTTCTCTCCGCTTTTGCATTCCCGCGGATGCATTTGTTTTGCTTGCTCAACATATTGCTATCAGCCGGTTGCTGGCTCGCGTATCGTATCTCCGCCACAAACAATGGGGAAGTTCGTTTGCGAGTTTAATTCCTGGTCCGTGGATCGTGGCTTTTCTCTCGACCTATTTTCTTTTCGAATTTCTTTTCTTCCTACATTTTTCAGACTCATTCGTCGCGATTTTCATTCAACGTTTCACAATTTCGCTGTAGGGAAGATGGGATTGAAAATGTTTTCGATCCGCGCGGAAATTTAAGTTCCTTTACAAGTTTTTCACTGAAAATTCACCCTTTCGCAAATTAAACTCATCTTGTCCAGATTGAAACGTGGGTTTAATATTTTACAAAAACAGCGCGATTTTATTTTATTTTTCTTTCTTATTTTTCTTTCTTATTTTTGCGAGCTTTCACAAGACCTAGGAGGTATCTCATCGTTAGTGTGTACTATCCACAAGCTGAAAAATCGCAGAGGCAATAGGAATCGTTTACTCGCGGCACCAAACTGTATGGAAAGGAATAACGTCCAAATTCAGATAACAGACTGCGGAACCAATAATGATCTATTTTAACACTAGGTTTACGGGCATTTATTGGATCATTTTGATGGACACAGTGAAATACAAATTTTTTGTAATATCATTAGTTCCGTTTACTTCAAATTAATAGATTTCTATAAGCAGAAATTTATTTAGTCAATTTTTCTATATAAATTTCATTTTGAGTTTATATTTTTCTCACGCATGATTGTTAAACTTGAGCACGAAATTTGAACTGCGTCAAATTGACGGGTTCCGTAAATCCAGTGTTAATTTGGGTGTCGCTGATATTCTTCACGACTGCTGTAAACGGACGATTCTCCTTGCCTCTATGATTTTTCAGTTTGTCGGTAGTCGGCCAACTTCTCATCTCCCTATACTACTTTTTTTTACCGCCATATTCTCCAACGATGAACCATATCGAAGAAGTTTTTTAAAAATTAAATTGTGCGCGATGTATTTAAGAAATATCTTAGGTTATCCTTTAAATCTGTTGGAACTGTTAGTTCTATTAGGTGTAGTTGGAAAAAGTTGCAGTTTTTTGTTAGAGACAAATTCTTTATAGTGTTTTGCGGTGATAATATAATAATGATGGTATCGTTAGAAGATTTTGTCCATTTGGTTATTGTACATCATTTCAGTTCTTCGTTTCTTTCAGTGTTCTGTTATTTATTTAAAATTAAAGATGGTATATATGCGAATAATATTTTATGAATTTAATTTTGGGAGTATTATTTATCGGAATCGTTCTCTTATTAAAAAGAGAGTACACCTAAGTCTGTTTTTACACGGTCTTTTTGTACACGGTTTTGATATAACACGGTTTGAAAATTGAATATTTTTAATTTTTTTACACGATTTTATTCCATTTAGCACGATTTGAAATTTTATGTACTTAAATTTTTTTTGTCAAATTTAATTTTTGCGAAGTATGTTCATATCACAAAAAAGTATTTATGAAAGAAAAAAGTCTGAAACCATCGATAGTTTGCGAACACTAGCTTAAAGATTTAAGTGAATTCCCCTTTAGCGCGTACAAACAATTTTTACTGGTCAAAGCAAATGTGAATA
>SMSQ01000563.1:22616-38832 GCA_019453375.1 Ctenoplectra terminalis
TTTTTTTTTTTATTGCGTTTATTTGTAATTTGTAAAATCCTTGAAGGACCGCGCTAGAAAGTATGGCGAGCCCCGGGTTGCTAATCTCTGCGCTAGAATTATCCTTTTAACACTAAACCTACCGACGAATAAATTATACCTATTTGTATCAAAGAAATTACAATAATGGATACTTGGAAAAATACGTAATGCACCAGAAACAAATCTTTAACCATATATTTCATAAAAAATCACAAAAAAATACTCAAAAGCGCACCGTTAATAATTTACAAAATTTGAGTAAGAAATTACGAACCGGTCATTTGACCGCTTTCGTAATTTTAGTATTAACTATTTCTTATGGAAATTTTATAAATTTATAATTATATATTTTGAGAGGTTTTGTACAAATAAACGCAATGAAAAAAAAGAGAAAAAAAACGAATATTGCCTTCCTCTATTTTTAGTTTAACTAATAAAGCTGCATGTTTACGTAAACATTGCTAGATGAAGCCACTGCGTGAAGATAACAAAATAAACTTTCGGGACAACCTAATACTTAATATTGTAAAAAGAAATATTTCTATTAAAGTGGAAATTTATGTTACGAATATTCGCGATTAAAAACACTGAAAAATTGAATTTCGCACACTTATCATTTCCACTAATAATTACTGATAAATCAACCTACAAAATCGTTTAATAATCCAACGTTGAAGATCCACAAATAAACGAAATGAAAAAAAAAGAAAAAAAAAAAAAGGAATCGAATAACACACTTTGGTATTCCAGATTATTAGTTCCAGATATTTTAAATGAAACGTAGACCACAGAAACTTGACGATAAATTATTTCCAAACGTTTAATTCTACCATTATTTTCTGAAAGATTCGTAATTCAAAATGTCCTATCGCAAGACCGATAACAACTTTCAATAACTTCCTGTATTTATGTGACAACGAGCATTAACTCGCACTTCCTTACTTTACATTTGAACGCAGGACAGATATTTATTGTTAATGGAATCGAACCACCGCGGAGCTCATTTATCCAGAGTACTCAGGCTGAAGAGAGCGAGGGCATGACCTAGCTCCACGTCGGCCTGAGTGCCTACCAAAGACGCTTTTATTCTTTTTACGCTCATCAGACCACCTTTGCGCTCCTTCCCTTTTACTTCGGCCAGGCTTTTAAAGACCCTTCTTTTCCGTTTTCTTCTCCGTCACCTTTTGCTTCCACTCGTTTACCATTCCTAATTGTACACTGCCATCCGATAACCCGGTGAAACTTAACGCCTTGACGCCGTTGCGTTGAGAAGACGCTGAAATTCTGGTATCACCGCGGTTCACGCGTTAACCATTTACTCCACGGAGTCACGATATTGGTGTTTACTTGTTTATTTATCGGATAAATGAAGTTTGAAAATTGATAACTAAAATTTCTGGCGTTAACACTGGAACGGGGATGAGCAACCTTTTTTTTAGTTTGTTAACAAAATAAATCTGGTATAAAAAATTGCAGAAATAAAACACTCGTAAATAGAAATAGTATTTAAAGAAAAACGGGGAAAGATGTATGTGGAAAAAGATTATTTATGATGTCGGTATTATTTTCAAAAATTAAGTTAAGGCTGTGGGACACTGTAGGAATTTTTAAAAGTAAAAATTTCAAAAGTAAACATTTATAATATTCTTTTTCTTTTCAAAACAACAATTTAAGTTTTCGTAACAGTCCTCTGAAACTTAAAAAAGTTTAAGAGTTCGAAGGGTTAATTTAAAATATCTGGAAATTCATTCAAGTTTATTCGATTCGTTTTTTTTCTTTTTTTTTTTTTTTTTGCGTTTATTTGTAATTTGTAAAATCCTTGAAGGACCGCGCTAGAAAGTATGGCGAGCCCCGGGTTGCTAATCTCTGCGCTAGAATTATCTTTTTAACACTAAACCTACCGACGAATAAATTATACCTATTTGTATCAAAGAAATTACAATAATGGATACTTGGAAAAATACGTAATGCACCAGAAACAAATCTTTAACCATATATTTCATAGAAAATCACAAAAAAATACTCAAAAGCGCACCGTTAATAATTTACAAAATTTGAGTAAGAAATTANTGTTAACTATTATTTTCAATGCGTTTTATCTTCATCGCCCATCTTATCCATAAATCATCCTCATTCTCAATACTTGACGATATTTTTCTCTCTCGAACAGAACCAAACCAATCAACGCGCTCTCCAATCAAAACCNATCAGTATTTGTCGACGAATTAATGCAAATGGCGGTGTTACGTGGCTGCAATGACGTGAACAAATTGTGAAACCTTTGCAAATAATAATAAAAGTAATAAGTTGCGGTTTTACTCAGGTGTTTTTATTGAAATGAAAATACTAAACAATAATTTTAATCAAAAATTTCAATGTATTGTTGTTCGAGTTAATGCAGAAATATTGATTAAGAGGAGTTGAGAATAGCTGTGTTCTTGAATTTAATATATCGGAGATATCGAATGCTTACTTTGCAACTTTGTACAGATATAAATGTATGTTACGTTGGCATTGTATTGTACAAGTTCCAGTAGCAATACCACGAAGCATAGGGTGCCTCCATATAATGGTTGGTATGCCGAGTTTGCGAGGGGTGCGTAATGAACTATCCCTCTTAATTCCTCGTTGAATGCTTCAGATTCTCGACATTGCAATAGCCAATTAAAAATAATATTCTTATCAGCACAATTAAGGGATGACGCGTCTGAACAATTTAAAAAGTTCATTTCAATGCGGTGGATAAAAAATTATGTCCTTTATAAATCGGTGGTATAACATTTTTAGTGAATATTTTATTCGCGCAACAGAAACTATTCGAATGTTGGATACTTTTAATGAATAGAATATTAATTAAATGGAATAATTTTTAAATCGTTCCATAATTTCCCGATCCTCTAACTTAAATCGTTTCTAAATTTTTTAATTGATGAACTACTGGCGCCGTTATTGTGTTTAAGTGCGTTGAATTTTGTGTTTTCGTTAATTGAAATTTTGTTTAATTTTGTAACTAAGAAAATTGGTCGGATGAATAAAAAATTTTATAAATTTGTAATTTCTTTTTTAAAATAACAGTTTAGGTTTTGATACTGGTATTATGAAACTTAAGAAGGTTTTGAAATGCAATGGGTTTAGAAAGAAGTAAATTAATATTATATAATGTAGCGATCGATAATTTTCTACAAAATTTATCGCCATTTTTAACATTAATAACACCTGGACAGATTTTATTTATAAGGAGTTTTACGTCCATTTAAAGAACGCGTCAAATATTTCCGATATTCAGAGTGCATTTAAATGCATCGTTCAGACTCAATAAATTTCCATAACTTCATCTATAAAATATGGATAAAGATTCGTTTCTCTTGCATTATATATATTTTTTAAGATATCTGTCATTTTAATCCTTTTAGTCAAAATAAATGTATTTAAAACATCGAGATAATTAACAACAATAATTAACTATTATTTTCAATGCTTTTCATCTTCGTCATCCATCTCATCCACCAAACCGATCCTCATTCTCAATACTTGACGATATTTTTCTCTCTCGAACGGAACCAAACCAATCAACTCGCTCTCCAATCAAAACCATAGAAACACCAGTCCAATTCAAATAGTTAATATTGTCAATCAATATTTAACTATTATTTTCAATGCTTTTTATCTTCATCGTCCATCTTATCCATAAATCATCCTCATTCTCAATAATTGACGATATTTTTCTCTCTCGAACAGAACCAAACCAATCAACGCGCTCTCCAATCAAAACCATAGAAACACCAATCTAGTTCAAATAATTAATATTGTCAATCAATATTTAACTATTATTTTCAATGCTTTTTATCTTCATCGTCCATCTTATCCACAAATCATCCTCATTCTCAATACTTGACGATATTTTTCTCTCTCGAACACAACCAGTATAATCAACGCGCTCTCCAATTAAAATCATAGAAACCCCAGTCCAACTCAAATAGTTAATATTGTCAATCAATAATTAACTATTATTTTCAACGCGTTTCACCTTTATCATCCATCTTATCCACCAAACCAACCAACACGCTCTCCAATCAAAACCATAAAACCACCAATTCAATTCAAATATAATACTTAATATCGCCAGTCAATAATTAAATATCATTTTCAATACTTTTCATCTTCATCATCTTATCCACCAAACCATCCTCGTTCTCAATACCCCGCGATATTTTTGTCCCTCGAACACAAACCAACCCAACCCAACTCGCTCTCCAATCAAAACCAATGTCCCCGAAGAAGCCGCAAGAACACCGCTTCCTTCGATCCACGTTGATTTCTTGCGAACCTTGGAAATAAGTTCCTCGATCGCTCGAATCGGCCGTCGGAGGAGTGATTTCACGCGGAATCCGGACGACGTTCGGAATCTCCGCCGGTATCGAGCCTCAGCATCGAACCTGGTACGGTCACGGCGAGTGAAACTCGCTTACTTACGTAAAAAGGAACGCTTTTTCCACCGGCCCGACTAATGGTGAGTTCCGCGTGCACGGAATGCCTTGGTCTCAACGGATTTATATTTCCATCGCGGTCGAGCGGCGCGGTGTGCACGCTGGCCAAATTCCATTTCGCGCGGTGAAACACGGCCACGTGGCTCTGAATGAAACCCGATCGAGCCACCGGATCACGGTATTTAGTGGTAACAGGTTCGAGCAACGGCGAAAACTTGGTTCCCTCGGGCAAGGAAGATAGAGCACGAGCGACAGGGATTGAGAGCGAGCGCGGATAGAGGTTTGCGAGGGGTTGAAAATAAGGCACAGGTGTGCGTACGCGCGTCCACTGAGAAAAAGGGAATAAATTGGGTGCGACAGGTAGAACACAGACGGGAGGAAGACACTGAATATATGTGTGTGTGTGTATTGGAAAGAGATGGAAGGAATCGGAGAGGGAAAGTGACGGTGTAAATTGAAGCGGTGAGATGCATAGAGAAGGTATGAAAGGGGACAAGAGAAAGAGCGCGTTAGCGAACGGAGACAGAGAGACGGAGAGAAGAGACGAGTAGCGACGTGACATTTTGTCGGTCGTAGACGGCCGAATCGATCGTCACGCTTGCCTTTGTTTGACTTAATTACCACAGCGGTAGATCGGTAGATAGGCCCCGCACGTCCGCCAGTCGAATCAAGTTTGGAGTACCGTCAGGCTGGTTCAAATTCTGCCCGAGGCCAGACGCTCGGTGAATATTAGGGGCGATCGAGAGTGCTGAGTAAATTTCATCTTCTATGCTTCCGGCCGGTAAGCTCTTAAGAGCGGCATACATTTAGCGTGGTTACGAAGAAGAAAGGGAGAAGGGAGAGAGTCGAACGGAAAAAGAGGTTGCCGAGGAAGAGAGAGTGGTGTGAGTAATACGACCGCGCGAATAATAAGCCAATATAAATGTAAATGGGAGGAAGTGGGTATATTTCGTATTTAGTGGCTTAAGTGAAATAACGCGGTGAAATGATGTGCGATCCTATTAGGGTTTTGAATCGGTGGAAAAATTGCCGCGAGTTAGGTACTCTGTGTAACAGGCGATGGAAATATGCAGTCGGTTAGTGCTCGGTCACGAGCCCGTTGAATCGGCCTCGTGACATTAGCGGTGCGCCGTTCGAATCGAGCTCGAATCGCATCTCGCACGTGCGATCATGCTTTAACACATTCAACGCGAGCCGCTTCTTTGGGAATCTTGCTGTGGAGCAATGCTGGGATCGGATCAATGTTTATTCGCGAATATTTGTGAAATAAATTTGCCTCTTAGGAATGGGTTGTCTTAAGATGTCTGTATAATTGTTTGTTTGTAGATTTCAGGGATGACTAATGTAGAATTTTGTTAGAGGAACTTGATGAATTTAGTGTGATTTAATTTTGGGAAGTTTCTATAATTTTCTGTTTACAATGTGGATAAAGATTTGTTTTCCGTGTGTTATGTATTTTTTCGGAATATCTGTGATTTTAATTTCAGCGATGGAAATAGGATAGTTCTAGTGTTAAGTATTGCTTTAAATAATTTTGGGAATTTTCTATAATTTTCTATATTTTACAATATGGATAAAGATTTGTTTTCCATGTGTTATGTATTTTTTTGGAATATCTGTAATTTTAATTTCATTAATGGAAATAGGATAATTCTGATATTAAGTATTCCTTTAAATACTTACGTATAATTTCAATATCTCGTATTAGTATTGAAACTATCAAAGCGGTTAAATAATCGAATATATAATATATAATCGAAGCTTTATTTCTTTTGCATTCTGTATTTTCTCAAATATCAATTATTGTGATCTTTTTTATACAAACCGGTATACTTCGGTCATCCACTCAATCTCCCAGGAAAATCTCCCATTTTCTATCGCATTATTTCTAATAAAAGAATATTTCGCTCTTATATTTAATTTTATAAAATTTTATTCCACAGTACTTTCATACCGAAACAATGAATTTTATTTTCAAGCTTTTCGTTAATCGTTCTCACAACGTAGGATTCGTTAAAAAATTTGTTAAGTATCTCTTTAGAAATACTTAAATAAATGCAACGGACGCGGTTGGTAACGTGTTAAAATAAAACTCAGTCGCGTTCAATCCGAAGAACTTTGTTTGCCAACATATATTCCTAAACGACAGTTCTTTTGGATACACTTTAGCAAACTGTAGCGTTTCGTTATCCCAACGACAACATATATAACTGAACGAGGCAGATGAACCCACGACCGACGAAGTCTAGCATGGTGAACTTTCCCTGATCTCGGGGAATCAACTTGCAACGCGGCGTGGTTAACTCCGAGTTTGGTTAACGTGGTGCATTTCGAATGCGCTTAAAATGACGCGTGATTAATGGAAACCGGGACCGCGGGTAATTCGATCGAGCAAACTACTTAGGTCGAACTAGCGCGACCTGTTCCTTCGAGGAACTTTCTGCAACCGGATCGAAGCGAAAAATTGAATCGGTAAATGTTAAAGGAATTCTGTTAACATTTTCATGGTCCTGGAAAACGTGCCGGATCTTGTGGATTAAAATAGTTGACTTCTTGAACAACGTGTAGGTTAAGGATGTTGACTTTGTAGTGAATATTTCGAAAATATTTTCACTTCTGCGCTCATTTGAATAGTGAAACAGCAACTTATTAAAATTGTCACTGTTTAACGGACACACTTTGGTTCTAGCATAAGTCTTTTCTGAGGAACGTACTGTTTCGTATAAATTTGTAATAATGAAATTGGAATCTATTGAAATTATCACTTTTTTCTTAACGTAAATTTGTTTTTTAAAGTGTATTATTTTAGTCATTATAAATTAATGAATATGATTACAAATTTTTTATAATGGAATAGTAGTCAATTGAAATTGTGACTGTCTAACAGACACACTTTGGTTCTAGCATAAGTCTCTTCCAAGTAATGTGCCATTTCCGTTATCGTAAACCAATGAATATGACTATTTTGCAAGAATGAAATAGCATCCTATCAGAATTGTAATTTTTTTTCTAATACAAGTCCACTTTGAAATGTGTACTATTTTAGTTATCATAAACTAACGAATACCGTTCTAAATTTCCAATGAAATAACAATCGATCTTAATTGTCATTGTCTAACAGACATATTTTGGTCCTAACAGAAGTCTTTTCTGAGAAACGAACTATTTCAGTTATCGTCAACCAATAAATAAGATCATTTCCAACAATGAAACAGCAATCTATCAGAATTCTCATGTAGGTCCTACCATAACTCTTCCCTAAGAATCGTGCTATTCCAAATAAAAACTACTGAATACGATTACAAATTTTTCCACAACGAAAGAGCAACCTATCAGAAATCTCATGTTGGTCCTAACATAAGTCCCCCTAAGAACTGTGCTATTTCACTTATAAACTACTGAATATGATTACAAATTTTTCCACAACGAAACACCAACATATCAGAATTCTCATTTCGGTCCTATCATAACTCTCCCCTAAGAACCGTGCTGTTCCAATTAAAAACTACCATACACCATTCCAAATGTTCAACACCTAAACATCAACCTCTCAAAATTCTCATTTCGGACCTCAAGCTTGGTCAAGATCCTCCAGACCTTCTGGTCCTCAAGGCCCATAAGCTTCCTCNTGAATACCATTACAAATTTTTCCACAACGAAACACCAACCTATCAGAATTCTCATTTTGATCCTATCATAACTCTCCCCTAAGAACCGTGCTGTTCCAATTAAAAACTACCATACACCATTCCAAATGTTCAACACCTAAATATCAACCTCTCAAAATTCTCATTTCGGACCTCAAGCTTCGTCAAGATCCTCCAGACCTTCTGGTCCTCAAGGCCCATAAGCTTCCTCTAAGAATCGCGCTAAACACCAATCACGGATCTAAGAAAATTGGAATTAAGACAAACGGGAAGCCAGCCTGTCGACGATTGACAGACGATGCCGTTCCGTATTCCTGGTGGAAAGATCGATTGCTATCCTTCGGGTCGCGTGCCTCGAAGAGGCGGCGACCACGGGCCGGGAATAAGAAATTACGTTGTAAGTGTTGGCGCGTGCCAAGCCCGCCACCGTGCAGCTCTCCTCCTCGTCTCGTGTATCGCGAATACACTGCTGCATAGTACTTTACTCGCAGCTAGGCAGCCACTGCATCCATATGCATCGACCGCTCGTAAAGAACAGCGGTGGCGAAATTAACGGAGGCAAGCTACGCCGTGACGGAGGAGGATACGAGTTGCTTGCAAATGGCTTTGCAGAGTTTTGCTCCTTCCAACGCGGACATCGCGCCTTTTGCTTCATCGCTCTCGTGCGGATACGTTGTGAATATGCACCGGGGGAAATTTCAGTAACATTATAATTTCGAGCCAAATTGGTTGGATCAACGATAAGAAGGCTGGTCGGTGGAAATTGCTGGATTGAACGACGATCTTATTTGAAACGATCTTCGAGTCGGAATCGGCGTGTCGATAGTTGTGTTACGAGTTAGAGGAGCCGAAGCCAAGGGGCGACGTTTGTTAGAGTTGGTTGGCAGACGGATGACTCGGTGACTGGTTTAACAGTGGTAGCCGCAGGAAGGTGGATCTCGTGGACGAACCTGTGGCTGAATCGTAGGGAGACACAAGGGAGGTTAGTTTTCGCGTAGATATCTAGAGGTGAACTGTAGGGAGCCGGGTAGGTGCTTGGAAGTCGTGGACGACTTTACGGCTGAACTGTAGGGTGTCATTGGGGGTTGTTAGTTAGCGTGTCGTTGTAACTTTGTACTTCGACACACTTTGAGCGGCAAAAGTGTGTGTAGCTGCATGTGTGGGTTTACCGTGAGCTAAAGATTTTAATTGTTAATTGGATTCTCGATGAAGGACTTTGATGTATTGTAGCATGCTTGTAATTCGAAATTTATTTAGGAAGAAAAGAATTTGCAATGCGATTAAGTTGACACTGATTACGGTAATTAACGTAACATCGAAATCAAACTATAGGTCAGAGGTGGGGTTAGGGAACCTTTCTACCATTAGACGACACATTTAAATTAGGCTGTAATAAAGGAGGGTGTTATAATTTTTTTATATTTATTTAATTCTATTAATTTTCAAATTGTCGTGATGTATATAATTAGCATTAATATTAATTAATACTAGAGCTAGCTTTTACGAAGGCCGTAATAATTTTTTTCTAATATTTATTTAATTCTATTAATTTTCAAATTGTCTTGATCTGTATAATTAAATATTAATTAATACAAGGGCTATCTTTTACCAAGTCCGCAATGATTTTTTTGTAATATTTATTTTATTTTATTAATTCTCAAATTGTCATAATCTATATAATTAAATATTAATTAATAGAAGAGCTAGCTTTTACGAAGGCCGCAATGATTTTTTTGTAATATTTATTTTATTTTATTAATTCTCAAATTGTCATAATCTATATAATTAAATATTAATTAATAGAAGAGCTAGCTTTTACGAAGGCCGCAATAATTTTTTTGTAATATTTATTTAATTTTATTAATTCTCAAATTGTGATCTATGTAATTAAATATTAATTAATACAAGATCAAGCTTTTATGAAGGCCGCAACGAAGACCAAAAATTGCGATTCAAAGACTCGAAGACTCAGTATCGCGGCTCAAAAGGCATCTCTTTCTTCGGCCGGTCCCTTTTTATTTTCTTTTACATTTTCGGTCCCCACTACTCTACTTAATAGTCTCCGCGTCAAATAATTTCGTATACAATCCGTACGTTCGGTGTTAAAATATATTGCAACATCTTGCAACGGGTCACGATATTTAATAAATAAATATACTGAAACAAATCGAAGTGCTTTACCAATTGCATCAAATACACTATCGATCAAAATTTTAGTACTCTCGACGCGTACTCTGCCACGCCGAGGAATCAATGAATGTTTGATCGACGAGATCGATAGTGAAGACGCGCAACGATTAATAGAAACCGTTCCTGAAGTACGGTAGCAAAAGGATCAAAAGAAAATTAAAAAGAGTCTAAACCTTAAGGAACACTTCACTGTTCAATAATTTACGATTACTCTTCGAAACACTTATCTTTAAAATAATTATCTCTAATAATTCCACAAATCGTTTATCTTTTAAAATAATCATCTCTAATAATTTCACAAATCGGTAGCAAAAGGATCAAAAGAAAATTAAAAAGACTCTAAACCTTGAAGAACACTCCACCGTTCGATAATTTACGATTGCTCCTCATAACATTTATCTTTAAAATAACTATCGCTAATAATTCCACAAATCATTTATCTTTAAAATAATCATTGCTAATAATTCCACAAATCGGAAGCAAAAGGATCGAAAGAAAATTAAAAAGACTCTAAACCTTAAAGAACACTCCACTGATCAATAATTTACGATTGCTCCATAAATCATTTATCTTTAAAATAATTATCGCTAATAATTCCACTAGTACAATTAATTTCATGTAAATTAATGTAAATCAATACGCACAAAAAGGTATGGATGCTGCGATATTTAGTAGATTAAAACTTGAGAATTTACGTTAAAAATTTATCGAACGTCACAAGTCAGCTCGTTATCCCTGCGAGCGGGTAATCTTACTCTTATTGCACAAACTTTTCTATACGGAGCAATTACCGTGATATCGAGACGAGGGAAAATTAACTCGAAGGACATTCGACGGTTGCGATAAATTACAAAGCAGCACGGTTCTGCTCGCGGAGGCAAATTTAAGGAAGCGGTTTTTGCCTCGGTTGAAGAAGATTGCGATGGAATGTCCTTCGGCGGACGATTTATAACCTCGGCCTAAAGAATATTAGGATCCTTTACGGGTGTTCGTGACCAAAACAAATTAGACGAGCACTCGAGTAAACCGTTGCGGGCTATGATTTCCGTGGATTGCTGGAAGCCGCGGAAGAAGCAGAAAAATGTTGATTACAATGGCAACGTTGACGTTAGAAGCGGCCTCTGTTTCTACCCAACGTGGTCGAGAGTGGGATGTACTTAGACAGTGAACGGAAATTTACCGTAACTAACGGTTCACCCGTTGCACTTGCGATGCTCTTGCAGTTGTAACCGGTGCCTTGAATAGCGATAAGTTTTTACAGAAGGTTCATTTTCCGTTGGTTTGCTTCTTTTCTCATTGGAGAAAGTTGTGCTTAAATTTTTTGATTAATTAGAATCGTTACTTGGAACTTGATACTGGTTTTTGTATAGAGTAGAATCTTTTTTTATTGTTTGAGTTAAATGTAGGGCAGTGTACGGTACTGGACAGAAGTGTATATTATAAATTTATTACAATGATTTGTTCCCTGGTTAATTTTATATTAGAATTGTCAGAATTGTCAGAATTGTCGAAACGACCAATTCGTATCTTCTCATAAAAATGCTATGAATTTAGAGTGATGTTATTTTTCTTGTATTATATGTTTTTTTTCAAATCCCTACAATTTTTTTTTTTTTTTTTACACACTTTGGTATATTTTAATTGTCGATAATTCTGGTGTTAAGTAATAGTTTGTTTGATGATCAGTAGGTTATAATTTTTCCCAGTGTTGGACGTTTAGATTTTATATTAATTGAATATACTCGTTACTTTAAACTGATACTTATTTTACTTTTTTTTTTTTTATATATAAGTGTAGTAGGATTTTTTTTATTTTTGGAATTAAATTTAGCGTGGTACACATTATTGGATAAAAATATATATATATCTTTCGTAGTTAATTTAAGTAACAGTTTCATTCACGCTTAAAGGAGATTCAATATTTGTCAAAATATTGAATCTATCGCTTTGTCAAGCAATAAAGAAAATACTGTAGAGATTAATTTTTAAATAACTGTTACTCTAAAGTTGTTATCATTTTCTCCAGTATTCTCAATTTTTTACTAGTCAAACTCGTTGCTTACAATTTAATACTTGCTTTTTTACAAACCCTGTAAGATTCCTTTCATTACTCGAATTAAATGTAGCCTGTAAATATTTGCAACAAAATAATTCTACCGTAACTTTCGTATTTCTGCCGTAACTGAAATTATCTGTTCCATTTTTGAGATAAACAGCCCTGATATTCCTATTTCTTTGTATATTAAAAATCGCTAAAGAAAAATAATACCTGATTCCATTTTTATGCTTGTTACGCCCGTTATAGGCTCCTTTTCATTCAACTTTATCTCGTTTAAAATTCTGTTTACCAATACTTTACATTCCAGAGGTTCCCCAATGATCTCATATTTGTCCTCCGATACAGAATTAATTTTATGACATTACAACGATACTTCGAAGCACATAGTACCGTTCTCCGCCGTGCCCTTTTGTTTTCAAAAGGAATCTGAATATTCAGATAACAGTATATCCACATATCGAAACGTGTATTCGTATAACGAGAAATTCGAATAACAAAAGTTCCTCCCTGCGTACCTGTTATACGCCCCATTTATTTCAAAATACAAATTATAAACCAGGAGAATTATAATCAGACTTGTGCGTAAAAGTTGAAAATTAATTTATACTCTGTCCGCGTATTAACTCTTTGCACTCGGAGCCATCTCGCGACATTTTTATAGAAAAGCGTGCGAACAGAAATAATTCCATATTTCGATATACACCATACTTTTTGATCTGCTGTCTCTTGCCATTTCAAATAGAGAACTTGAAGGAAACATGCATTTTTTAAATAAATTATACCGACGTAAGTCCATCCTCTGTAATCATTAATATCGTTAATACACTCTGATGTCCCCTGAGAGGAGGCATGAAAATTGAAACAATATTTATATTAACCCTAATCTAAGCTTAACGTTAATGTTAAATTTTAGAATACAAAGAAATAAATAATATTGTTTGAATGTAGTGAAATTCGGTTTTTTGATTATCCAAATATATTTTCCCAAAAATGTACCCCTAACTAAAAATTTCGTACGACCTAACCGAACTCCTACCGTATGATACGGCCGATGAGTCTCAAAATCTGACGTAGTCAAAGGGTTAAACTTGATAATTTTGCTTCGTGCGATATTTTAGAAAGCACTCGTCAAAATCTGTTCTCTGTTCCTCGGGATAAGTATCGCAAAGATGTGTCTTTCGAGTGCATAGGGTTAACACGTTAAACGCCACGCCGATTCTGATCGACTTTCCTATAGACTGTGCGCTGTGATGATAATTAAAAAACATTTGGTCGCAAAATAGTTAAGAATTTAAGAAGAAAATTGTAAAAACCTGCAAAGAAAGATGGTAACTTTGTTTAATGCGATTTAATATAACTGGTTGATGAATTATAAGGTATTATTTTTTGAAATTGATACTGTCAGTTTTCGGAAATCAACGACGCCTAAACGAAAATTTTCGCGTCGGTCCGCAGGGACCGGTGTGGCGCTTAACGTGTTAATTATTCCACAGCTGAGTCATGCAAAGTTTCATGGAACCTAATCGTGTTGTACAAATCATGTTACTTTGTAAATTTATTTATTGTTTTTTTCTGTTTTTTTTTTTTTTTTTTTTTTTTTTTGTAACTATTCAATCAAAACCTTTTCACGATGTCAAGTTTTCTCGTCGCGCCGAGAAATTGTGGAAGCATCGGCGGGCAATTAAGATGACCGTTCATCTTGAAGCGACGTCTGATTAGAGTAATTAACAGCTAACACACGTCTGCTGTAATCACCCATTCAGTAAATTCTATGAAACTCTGTTCTCATTGTAATATATGGAAATTGCCTGCAGGCCAGGGCATACAGGCACGGTATACTTATACAAGTGCACGCGCGTTGTAAGGTGCATTATGCTCGTAAAATGGCATAAGGAAGTCGGTTCGGCTCGAAACGTGTATCCACGAGATCCATCGACTTCCATTCCGACCTTAATGGAATCCTTACCGAATACCTGCAATGAAAATCGGTCGTTTGTTTAGTCGTACGCTTAACGGATCTTGGACAATTTAAATCGTGAGCGATACTCGTGAGCGGTATTTGTATAATGCCAGACTTGCTGGAGCACTTTAACCCTTTTCGGTCGAAAGTCGGAATATTTCTGGTGAAGTAGTTTTATTATTTATTATTATTGGAGGTGGATGTTAAACATAGAAGCACGAGGCTCAAGAATATCTTTTTAAAAAATTCATTAACGTCAAATTTCCAATTAAGCATTTTTATAACTTACTATTATTGAAGGTGGATGCCAAAGATAGAAGCACGAGGCTCAAGAATTTCTTTTTGAGAAATTTATTAACGTCAGATTTCTGGTTAAGTAATTTTGTTATTTATTTTTTTTGGAGATGGGTGCCAAAGATAGAAGCATGAAATTTAAGAATTTCTTTTAGAAAAATTTTTAATTTCTGGTTAAGTAGTTTTATTATTTATTTTTCTGGAGGTGGATATTAAACATAGAAGCACGAAGCTCAGGAATTTCTTTTTGAGAAATTTATTAACGTCAGATTTCTGGTTAAGTAATTTTATTTATTTTTTTGGAGATGGATGCCAAAGATAGAAGCATGAAATTAAAGAATTTCATTTTGAGAAATATATTCACGACAGATTTCCGGTTAAGTAATTTTATTATTTATTTTTTTGCGGGTGGATGTCAAACATAGAAGCACGAAGCTCAAGAATTTCTTTTTGAGAAATTTATTCACGTCAAATTTCCGGTTAAGTAGTTTCATCATTTATTATTATTGGAGGTGGATATTAAGCATAGATGCAGAAGTTGAAGAATTTCTTTTTGAAAAATTTATTAACGTCAAATTTCCAATTAAATAGTTTTATCATTTATTATTATTGGTAATAAGTGCAAAAAAAAGCGCTGTGCGAAGTACAAGTATTTTTTACAAAGTATAATTTGTATAATAATTAATTTCCCAGCTTAACTTCAACTAAAAATGTCAAGGTGGCTTTTTAAATCAATATTCTGTTGCAGAGCTTGCGAGAGATTAATAATAATTATTACTACATTTTGATAACATGCAAATTTCAAAATTGCTGAAAATATTAATTTAAAGTGTATACTTATTATAAAGACTGTATTGAAACTTTGAACAATCTAGAGCGTGTACGTACTTAGTTTTCATTTTATTAGGTATATCGTAATTACTCGAACTACAATATTCACCGTGTATAATTATTTAAATTATTTCAAGAAAAATAACTCCAGGGAATAATTCTAAATTAATTGTAACAGTACTTTAATTTCGGTATCTTTCTAAAAGCTATACTTGATACTGTAAAATAATGCCTTCGAACGAACACACGCGAAATAACAAACTAACTTGTATTTATTAAATTAAATGAAGAATATTGTATGGGATGCGATGTTTCCAGTCTCCGATAACAACCTTCGGATGGAATTTGAATAAACTTTATTTAATTTTACATTCTCGCGATGCAACTGTTTCTCCGGCATAAATTACCTCGTACCAAAGATAATATTTAGTAGCGTTCAGATTATTACCAACGGTACCATGTTTCACTTTATTAAATGCACATTAATTTCTTTTGAACGTATAGAATAATCTCGGAAAAGAAAGAAACTCGTTACGAGTTAATAAGTCATCCTAATACATTAACCCTGCTACGACCCTTGAAGCCTTTTTAACCCAATCGTGTTTCAGCTTTCTTAAAAATGTTTTTTAACTTTAAAACGAATTAAACAAGTATATTATTTAATATACCTAATCGCTTTAATTTTATACGTGAGATTTGCTTTTCACAAAATTAACCCTTTGCGCCT
>SMSQ01000563.1:51593-62323 GCA_019453375.1 Ctenoplectra terminalis
TTTTTTCTCTTTTTTTCTCCTTTTTCTCCTTTTTTCTCATTTTTTTCTTTCCTTTTCCTTTTCTTTTTCTTTTTTTTTTTTACGACGCCAGTCTTATCCTCGCCGAGCTTCGCCGTTTCCTTCCTCCTGCGGCTCTGTCGCTCTAACCGGCTCGGCCAACGCTCGTAACAAGTTCTTCCTCCATTGAGAGACGCGCTGCGTCGCCGATATACACCCACGTGTCTATATCTGGCGCATAAATCTGCACGCGTGGGAGTGCAGCCGTACGGGAGACGGCGTATACGGGCAAAATCCATTCATGGACGTAGGACGAGGTCCGAAAAGCGCAGGTACGCTGAGGGCAGGATGATGAAGCGTTTTATAACGCTGTAAAACGCGTCACGATCGCGATGAGTCTTGGAGGAGAGGAAGTTATTGGACCCGATAAGTGGGCGAAGAGAAGAGATCTTGGAGATCTTGTTCGTGTGTAATTTCTGCCGCGAACATTGGGCTAGGTTCGTGTGGCTGGAGTAAGGTAGAGGAGTTCTTTCTTCGATCGTGGGGAAACGAATGGAGTCGGGTGCTCGCCTTTCGTTCGTTACGGTGTTAGTCATCGCTCCCGATTGTTATCGTTCGGCATGATCGCGGGTCTTGAACGTAATCGCCGTGGGGATGATTTATCGGTGTGTTGGGTTAGGTTTGACGAATGGTTGGAGTTAAATGTTGAACTGTTGCGTAAAGTGTATTGGAAACTGTTGAAATCGACAGTTTGTATGGTTTTATGATTGTTCGAGGAATTTTGGAAGTCGGTAGTTCTTGGATAATTTTAATTTGATATTGAGGATTTTTATGCGTTTGTGGAAAGTTTGAAGGTATGCAGATACCGCGTAGTAAGCAAAAATATATGAACAAACCGGAAATATATAGTACTTTTGTATAAAACAATTGTCTATCCAGCTTATATTTTGTTTAATTATATTTTAAATTGTATTACTTAATGTTTAATTGTGTTACTAATTTTAGTATGAGAGAAAGTTATGATTACTGTTGTAAAGAGCGTAGGCTGTGCTAATAATGACATAGCAGATTTACTTAGCTTTTATTAATATAAAGTTATGGGAGTATGGAATCTTTGACGTTTGAATAATTATGAAAGTTATTGAATATTGAGCAGAACAGTGTGTTTTATCAATTCCATCTTACAATTAGTTTTAACCTCTTTGTTCCAATTAATTAGCTTCAGAGTTTCTAAAAAGACCGATTTACTAGAACAGATACGTCTCAAATTTCAAATTCTGCGTTTAGAAATATATGTTCTATAATATCTAGTTTGTATTGAACGTATTTGTCCTAGTAGTAATTTAACCAAAAAATTAATAAATTAAAGGGTTGATATTATATATTAGAGAGAAATTAGGAAAATTAACTAATTAACACAATTTCCACTAACAAATTATAAACTCAATTTAAACTTTTCAGTTTTAAATTGCAGAATCTTTACTTTTAAAATAAATAACACAACTTTAAACTTCTCGAATATACCGCTTTCCGAAGAGGTCGAAATATAGTTAATATATTTGCTACGATTCGCTCGTCGTTAGGGTAACAACTTTTTCCGAAAAATTAAGGCTTCGGGACCACTTTGATCGGTTTTTCTTTCCATTTCATAATTTCCATTATCGAAATTTAATTTGAAACCATTCTAACCCTTACGTTACAACCCTTGAACGTTCCTCGGAAATAGTTACATAAATAATATTACTTTTTTATTTAATATATTATTATTACAAATATATTACAATAATAGTATATTAAATAAAAATGATTACATTTGTAATTTTGTAAATTTGTAACAAAAAAAAATTATTATTGTAATAATACATGTAAGATTGTAATAACAATATAATTATTAATGTAATAATAATATAATTATTGCAGTTGCAATTAATTAATACTACTGTAATAATAATATTATTCAATATATATAAATCCTAATATATCAACCTCAATAACTTGTTTTCCACTCCTAACTTCACATTTGAAAAAAAGNTATAATTATTAATGTAATAATAATATAATTATTGCAGTTGCAATTAATTAATACTACTGTAATAATAATATTATTCAATATATATAAATCCTAATATATCAACCTCAATAACTTGTTTTCCACTCCTAACTTCACATTTGAAAAAAAAAGTTACATCAAATTACAATACAATACCCGTAGTTAGAAACAGAAAACGGTTGAACTTTCACCCGAGAATCGTAATGAGGGTTAAAACACCGGTCCTTGGATCCTACTTTCTCTCCGTATTACCCCACAAAAAGATCAAATACAAATCCAACCTCGACGAGAACTAAACAGAACACAAAATACAGAAGATTCGGTTGTACCAACTTTCTCAAGATATATCCATTTGATTTGTTTCAGGCGAGGTGATTGGCCAGCGGTTCCTGGGAAACGAGAGCCACGTGGAGCACTTCAAGCTCCTGGAGCGCGCGACCACTTCCATCCTGATTGGCGCCAGGTAATTGTTACGTGATTCGATTCTTAGCCGACCACTGCTTCTGCTTGCGCGCCGGGAAAGGGTCAGCCAGATGGTCATCTGCTAGATTCCCATCGTTCGATCCGGGTTCCCGTCGAGTCACTCCCTCGATTACGCGGCACCAAGCCCGATGACGCGGTGCCGAGCCAGCACAGCCCCTTATGACGTGTCCTCTTTAATTTTACATGAGTCGTATTCCCTTGGATCGATCCTGGCCGACCACCGGGCTTTTTGATATCGAATAAATTGCTTTCAATTACCGAGTCGAGGAAAGAGAACGGAAAAACGCTCGCGTCTTACGTTGTCTCGTCGCTATTGGCTGTCGTAATTGTCGGGATGTACAGGTAGCTCTCCTACGACACGGCATCTTATAACACGGTTTCGCTATAACACGATTCATAAATTGCAAGAACCGCCCTACAACACGGCATCCTGCAACACGGTTTCGCCCCAACACGATAAGAAAATTGGAAAAATTGTTGTACAACACTGTGCTTCTGTGATGAACCGTGTCGCTTTTTTTGGCCACGATCGTCAATTCGATTACGCTCGGTTCAGAATGTATCTTGTCGCGAGTCTGTCAGAGTTTCCTCTCGTAATTACAAATTTTCTTTCAAACAATCGTAAACAACCTGCATAATTGGCTGTCTTTCCGATGGAACTGTTACGATTAAAAAATTGACTAACAATCTGAAGCGCGAGCGCGCCGGGCGGCATATTTCGACCAAAAAAAAGAGCAGCGCGGTCGCGTTGATCGGCGTTACTCGCACATAAATGAAGGAAGCGCCATCGCGCTTCATGGCACAATCCGACACGGATTTTTGAAAACCCCTGGCACTAAAACGGTTAAAGATACGGTTTTGCGGAAAGTATTTCTTTTTATCTCCGTGGCCTGAAAACAAAAGTGTCTCACGCTTGTATATGTAATCTTGACAACGACACTCCTAACGAGGGTGTTTAGTATTTAACAGGTTGACTGCCACGCGCATTTTAGGCAGTTTGCCGATGGCGCCAACATGAATTTCTTATTACGCGATGTACATTATGTTGAACAAAATAATATCTACATTTTCCTTGTACTGATAAAATTATTTTTGCATGTTCTGTACGGCATTAATTTCTTCAAACCATTATAGTAAAGTGGTATTATTTGAAAATTTATCAGTATCGATATTTACTCTAATTATGTATTTTACTATTGGTCGCATCGCCGGTCACCTGTAACCCCCATGGCACTCAACCTCTTAAAGAACTGTCTCTGTTACGATTAGAGGAGTATTAGAATAACTTGANAGCCCGATGACGCGGTGCCGAGCCAGCACAGCCCCTTATGACGTGTCCTCTTTAATTTTACATGAGTCGTATTCCCTTGGATCGATCCTGGCCGACCACCGGGCTTTTTGATATCGAATAAATTGCTTTCAATTACCGAGTCGAGGAAAGAGAACGGAAAAACGCTCGCGTCTTACGTTGTCTCGTCGCTATTGGCTGTCGTAATTGTCGGGATGTACAGGTAGCTCTCCTACGACACGGCATCTTATAACACGGTTTCACTATAACACGATTCATAAATTGCAAGAACCGCCCTACAACACGGCATCCTGCAACACGGTTTCGCCCCAACACGATAAGAAAATTGGAAAAATTGTTGTACAACACTGTGCTTCTGTGATGAACCGTGTCGCTTTTTTTGGCCACGATCGTCAATTCGATTACGCTCGGTTCAGAATGTATCTTGTCGCGAGTCTGTCAGAGTTTCCTCTCGTAATTACAAATTTTCTTTCAAACAATCGTAAACAACCTGCATAATTGGCTGTCTTTCCGATGGAACTGTTACGATTAAAAAATTGACTAACAATCTGAAGCGCGAGCGCGCCGGGCGGCATATTTCGACCAAAAAAAAGAGCAGCGCGGTCGCGTTGATCGGCGTTACTCGCACATAAATGAAGGAAGCGCCATCGCGCTTCATGGCACAATCCGACACGGATTTTTGAAAACCCCTGGCACTAAAACGGTTAAAGATACGGTTTTGCGGAAAGTATTTCTTTTTATCTCCGTGGCCTGAAAACAAAAGTGTCTCACGCTTGTATATGTAATCTTGACAACGACACTCCTAACGAGGGTGTTTAGTATTTAACAGGTTGACTGCCACGCGCATTTTAGGCAGTTTGCCGATGGCGCCAACATGAATTTCTTATTACGCGATGTACATTATGTTGAACAAAATAATATCTACATTTTCCTTGTACTGATAAAATTATTTTTGCATGTTCTGTACGGCATTAATTTCTTCAAACCATTATAGTAAAGTGGTATTATTTGAAAATTTATCAGTATCGATATTTACTCTAATTATGTATTTTACTATTGGTCGCATCGCCGGTCACCTGTAACCCCCATGGCACTCAACCTCTTAAAGAACTGTCTCTGTTACGATTAGAGGAGTATTAGAATAACTTGAGGAATAACTAGAGATTAACTTGAAGATAACTTGAAGATAACTTGAGATGAGATGAGATGAGAACATTGAAAATTGAACATTGAACTTGTGAATTGTAATTGAACTAAGAACTAAGAACTGATTATTGAACTGTGCAACTTGTACGAGCTGAAATAAATATATCAACTATATTTATTATTATAAAACGTGTCGGCATCCTTGATGCTAAATAATCGACTCCGCGCAAACTGTGGGAGTCAACAATCCCCGTAAATCTAGTGTTAAAGACAGTAGCACCATCCGGCTAGCATTCAACTGGCTATTGTAATAATTATCGCTTGAGTGTACTGTTATCCTCCTCTAGGGTGTGGTAGATTAAGTCAGTTAGATCTCAGGGCTGTTAACGATAACGTTTATCAGAATATAATTCCGTTACACTGGTAAATATAATCTCGATGACGTACCGAAGAACCAATTCGAATCGTTTAACACTAGATTTACGGAACCCGTCAATTTGACGCAGTTCAAATTTCGTGCTCAAGTTTAACAATCATGCGTGAGAAAAATATAAACTCAAAATGAAATTTATATAGAAAAATTGACTAAATAAATTGTCTAATAAATTTCTGTTTATAGAAATCTATTAATTCGAAGTAAACCGAACTAATGATATTACAAAAAATTTGTATTTCAATGTATCCATAAAAATGATCCAATCAATGCCCGTAAACCTAGTGTTAAACCGGTAAATACTGAACTGCTGTTTTAACACTACAAATAAATTGATTTTAATTTATCAAATATTTACTGAACGATACGACAATAATTGTATGCTTGCGTTCGTCAATAATTTTTAGTTACGATTAACGTATTAATTACAATTTACGTTATTTATATTTATATTAACAAGAAAGGGTTAATTTTTGTATTCGTGGAAGCCCTCAGAACCGATCCTCAGCGGATACGAGATTCCAACCATACGCGAAATAAAATACCACGAAAACGAACACCATTTATTACCTTGTTCGCTGGGAAAATTCAATTTTTACAAAACCTTTATAATTCTTTTATCCATCGAAATTTAATTATTTAATTTAATTATTAAATTCTTTAATTTAATTAATTTAATTATTAGTCAAATTCTTTAATTTAATTAATTTAATTTTCTTCAATTTAATCAAATTATTTAATTTAATTATTAGTCAAATTCTTTCTCTCTTCCCGCGTACACGCATCTTTCTCTTCTCTTTCTCGTCAACGCAAAAAACGTTCCAACTGTTTCGTCAGACACGAAATCGCAAACAACACGGTGTAGAAATAAATACATGGACCCGCGAATAACCAATGACCATCCAAAGGGTATAAACGTTTAGAATAAGGACAATAAAAGCGTAACGGTGAAACGATATAACTCCCCAGCGGAAAATGCGTCGGGAGTACCTATAAAAGGAATGTAAATCCTTGGAAAGGGTAGCAGAAAAGGAAAAAATCGTAAATTCTAAACGGCTGCAGGGGAAGAACACTGAATTCCAGTTGACTATGGTTTACATTTTCGAGTTCCACCGGGGTGACGCATTTCCTACCGATAGAGGCCCGTATTTCGTTCCTTTTAACACGTTCGCGACGCTCTTCTCGCGATATGTTTCACTTTAAAGGCTAAAGTCTGTCGAACAACGCTGCGAAGCACGAAACGGAATAGTGATCGAATTTTCCAAGAATAGATTTTCGCGTCGCGAATTTACACTTTTGATCCTCCGAGGAACGATCGTTCTTCTCGACGCTATTAATCTCGTTACGGTGCTCAGACCTTCCTTAACGCGATCACATTCTTCGAAAAATTGAAAATTTCCTCGCCTTCTGGAAATATGAAGTACAATTTTAACTATTTCCTTTTATTTTTAACTTTTTCAAAGTAATAACGAGGAGAAAGGAATTGTTTCTTTATATTTGCTTTTAAAATTAAAAACTCTTTTTGGAGAGGTTGAGTAAAATTCTTTTTCAGAGAGATATAGATTTCTAAGACTGTATAACCCAACCGTGTCTTTAAATTTATATTATTTTTTTTATTTTGAATTTTATTGCTACGAGAAACTTTTTTGATTTTATTTATTTTTATAGATATTGTAGAATGTTAGGTTGTGTATGTTAATTCGGTGCTTTTTTAACTCTTTGTAGCTCCAGCTTAGAAGTCGTATACTCGTGTATTGATATTTTAAAAATTTTATTTCTATAAAGAATATCTGGTTAATTTAAATTTCATTTTATGGAAATACAATTTATTAGAAATCATTCTATTTATCGTTCATTTATAGAAATTGTTGGTTTCATAATTTTAAAATCAAAGTGACAAACTATAATTATCTAAATAAATAATACGAGCATTCTATAGAAAAAAAAAACAAAAGAAATCAGAAATAAAATAGGAAAAAATTCGCAGACAAATGGAAAATCACCTAAAAAAGTTAAGTAATTTGTCGTGACGATTAAACTGTATAAATAAATTACTTTATTCTACTCTTTCGAAAAAAGAAAAATACAAGACTAATTTATGGAATAACCTACTCGTTATAATTTTTTTTATATAATTTCTTTTCTAACCCGATGCGACTTGAAAGTATAATACATACACATTTGTCTGTAATTTTAAAGTCCTTTATTTATTCCATTATTACAGTACTACTATAATTACTATATTTTATCTTTTAATTTGGGAGACTACAATCAACTATAATTTATTTTTCTCGTAAGCAAACAAAATTCCAATTATAGTTGGTTAAAAAACAAATTGCGAAGGTTAAAAAAAAGACCTAAGAATTACAGCAGAGTTGAAATTAAGTAGCCCGGTGCCAACCAATTACCTTCAACAAATTCTCACGTTTTTTCAATGCTACTCTATGTTATCATCGTACAATTTTTCTAACGTTAACGAGGCTAATTATAATAATTGCTAATTCCCAGTTTTTAAATTAATTTGGGAGCCTGCGATCAACAACAATTTTTTTTCTTTATTTTCTTATAACCAAACATAATTCCAATAATGGAATAAAAATTGTAGCATTGTTAAACTTAAGTGATTCAGCACCAATTAATTACCACCAAATAATTCTCACAATGTTTCAAATATTATCGAGCCTAATTATAGTAATTACTGATTCCCAGTTTCTGAATTGATTTGGAAGACCGTAACCAATTACAATTTTTTTTTTTCCTACAACCAAACAAAATTCCAATTACATAATAAAAAATTATATCAGAGCTAAACTTGAGTGATTCAGTACCAACTAATTACCTCCGAATAATTCTCACATTTTCTCCAATACGCGTTGCATTGCGTAACTTTGCATCTTTCTCAGTGAAACGCCGCTGTAACACATTTCTATGACGTGTCAATTCAGTCTGCGATAGCAACCAATATTACCGATACGACCGGTAGTTCGATATTATCTTATGTGAAGCACAGTTCAAGGATCGCAATTCACAGCCGCTAAGGATCAGCGCAGCGGTCGAACGCGTAAACCACGCTCGGTAGTTAGTAGTTATTACAATGTAGCAGTTATTACCACGGTATATGCCGGATAATTGGTTCGGCTAACCGATGTAACAATAATAACGAGCTCCACGCTTTGCTCGGTTAATTATCGTCAACCATAGTCCCTCCCATAGAGACGTTACAGAAGCTCGATTCGTAGATTTCGGTTTTCACACACACTTCCATCGATTGAGGCTAGGTTTTCACGAATAATTCTATCGATCGAGATTAGGTTTTCGTGAACAATTCCATCGATTGAGGCTAGGTTTTCACGAACAATCCCATCGATCGAGATTAGGTTTTCACGAACAATTCTATCGATCGAGACTAGGTTTTTACGAACAATTCCATTGATTGAGACTAGATTTTCGCAAACAATTCGATCGATGAAGACCACATTTTCGGAAACGATTTCATTGGTCGAAACTAGGTTTTCGTAAACGATTCCATCGATCGAGATTAGATTTTCACGAATAATTCCATCGATGAAGACTAGATTTTCGTAAACGATTCCATCGATCGAGATTTGTTTTTTGTAAACAATTCCATCCAGCGAGATTTGTTTTTTTGAATAATTCCATTCATCGAGATTTGTTTTTTGTGAACAATTCCATCCATGGAGATTAGGTTTTCGCAAACGATTCCTTCAACCGAGACTAGATTTTCACGAACAATTCCATCGATCGAGATTAGGTTTTCGCAAGCAATTCGATCAATCGAGATTATATAATAATTCCATTGATCCAGATTAGATTTTCGCAAACAATTCTATCAATTACATGTTTTGTTCAGGATACAACGCCTTAGGACGCCACAGTGGTAGATAGAAGATTTTTTAAAAATCAACCTCTCATTTTTAATCTTCTAATAAAAATTTTTGATCGTTGAGCAGTGCATATTTTATTTCAAAGTATTCTCTAATCAGCGATGATGTTCAAAATTCATTAACTGCCAATATTCATTCAACTTTTACAATTATAAACATTTGAAGCATTCCACGAGAACAATCTGCGGTCACATATGACCACCATGGCCATCAACCTGCTAAGTTTTCGGAAACAAATCCATCGTTTGAGACTACATTTTCACACACAATTCCATTGATCGAGACTAGGTTTTTACACACAATTCCATCGATCAAGACTAGGTTTTTACATACAATTCCATCGATCGAAACTAGGTTTTCACACAATTCTATCTATTGAGACTAGGTTTTTACGAAGAATTCCATCGATCGAAATTAGGTTTTTGCGAACAATTCTATCTATTGAGACTAGGTTTTTACGAAGAATTCCATCGATCGAAATTAGGTTTTTGCGAACAATTCCATCGATCGAGACTAGGTTTTCACACACAATTCCATCGATCGAGATCAGCTTCCAATTTTCCGTCGGAAGCTTCGTTTGAACTTTCCCTTTCCCGATTACTGCACGTCTGAATGATTTGAATGATAGAAAGCTGGAGTTTCTCAATGGGACACTGTTAATAATGGTTATTATATTTTAATGTATCGCTGTTCCATGAGAAATAAGATTACGGTGTTTGTTTTTAGTCGTGCCTCTCGAAAGAGAAGTTTAATTGTGCTCAAACGATTTCCCTTCTCATGAAAATTAGTGTTAACGGGTGTTGCTGCTTCGAACGTTGAAAAATGATCCTATCATCGTGGCAAAACAGCGTTTTCACAGACGCGAGATTTCTTCGATGCTCTTAATTGATTCGCCAACGTATCTCTTCTTTTTTATGCTTTCACCGTTGAGTTAATCGCAGGCAGAAGTATTCCAATTGATCGGAAATGGGATTAACGCGTTCTGTACTGTATTCTGTTTTTATAATTTGATAAAATATAAAATTGTGGGACTGTACGTAATTCGTAGGGAGGTGTATTTGAACAATAGTCGTTGGAAGGTGGGATGTTAACGCGGTTGTGTATTTTGTATAGAAAATAGGCAAATATATATAGGACCTGGATCGAAATTTATGTTAGAGGATTCTAAAAATGTAATTTTTTGTTTTATTGTACGCGATTCGTATTTCTAACGTATTGGATAAATAAATTATTAATAGGTTTCTTATATTTTTTTTTTATTTTTCTAATAACGTACTGGAAGATTCCAAAAATGTAGCTTTTTCTTTTTTTTATATTTTATATAATGCTCGTATTTTGTATATTATGTATATATTTCTAGTATATCTGTTAAATGAATTATTAATAGGTTTCTTATGTTTTTTCTTT
>SMSQ01000572.1:0-10987 GCA_019453375.1 Ctenoplectra terminalis
TGTGCCTGAAGAGTATTTGGGATCAAGCAATACAGATGCGAAAGAAGTGAATTTGAAACAGTACGACAGTACGACAGATGTGAGAATGAAGAGAGTTTGGGGATAATGTGATAGAGGTGTGACCGAAGAGTATTTGAGACCGAGCAATAGAGGTGTGCCCGAAGAGTATTTGGGATCAAGCAATACAGATGCGAAAGAAGAGAGTTTGAAACAGTACGACAGTACGACAGATGTGAGAATGAAGAGAGTTTGGGGATAATGTGATAGAGGTGTGACCGAAGAGTCGTTGGGATCGAGCGATAGAGGTATGACCGAAGAGTATTTGAAACCGCGCGATAGAGGTATGACCGAAGAGTATTTGGGACCGAGCGATAGAGGTGTGACCGGAGAGTATTTTGGTCCGAGCGATAGAGATGTGACCGAAGAGTATTTGGAACCGAGCGATAGAGGTGTGCCTGAAGAGTATTTGGGATCAAGCAATACAGATGCGAAAGAAGAGAGTTTGAAACAGTACGACAGTACGACAAATATGAAAATGAAGAGTGTTTGGGGATAGTGCGATAGAGGTGCGAAAGAAGAGTGTTTGAACCAAGTGAACGAGATCACTATGTTACAGAAGAATTTCCGAGAATGCCTGGACAGAGTGAAAGAGATCAAGGAATATCTAAGTTAAATTTTAATTTCCGCGGTTCTAACCTACAAATGATTAAATATAATAAGAAATAAAAGGGAACTCGATAGGATACGATAACGAAATACGTTTCGTAAGCCAAGTAGAAGAAAATTCTCTTGCCCTGCAGATAAAAGACCCTTCAACGTGAAGATCAAAAGACAAACTTTGAATCGCAATAGAAGGAACTCTGTTCATAACATAGCAACAATAAAATTTCGCACAAGATTGAAGAAGGCAGCTACATGAGAGAAATGCAACCTGCAAGAAACGTTGTTTCATTTCTTCCATTTTATATATAGAAAGTTTGCTGGTCATAAGGTCAAAGGTAAATCGTGAAACCATCGATTGCTACGTTTCCATCTGTCGTGCGTAACAACCATAACAGATGTGGAATAAATTTCTCGTGGAACGGAACTGAAATCGTTCGAACGGGACAAATCGGTGCGAGGGAACTTGTCCGATTAATATTAGGTTGGCCGAAAAAGTTGGTGCGGGTTTCATCGTGTAAGTGAAAAGTGATTTTTTTTTCTTTATATAGTTTTTTACTTGTTATTCCGTAAATTTCTCTATGGTGGGCTAGAAGGTATTTAAGGTTTGAAAAAAGTATGTCCACGTTACTTGAAGTTTTACCTATAAAATGAGCTCTTTTGCAGGAAAGAGAGACAGAGAGAGAGAGGTAAAGAGAAAGAGAGAGATAAAGTGAAAAAGACAGAAAAAGAGAGATGGAGCGGAAGAGAGACACAGAGAGAGAGAGGGAAAGGGGAAGAAAGACAAAGAGAGATAAAGAGGAAGTGAAGCAAAGAGGGAGAAATAGGAAGAGAGACAGCGAGAGAAATAAGAAGAGAGACGTAGAGAGGGGAAGAGAGAGAACGAGAGAGAAAGAGAAATCAAGAGAGAGGAAGAAAGAGAAAGAGGAAAAGAGGCAAAGAGAGACAAAGAGTGTAAGAGAGAGAACGAGAGAGAAAGAGGAAGAGAGACAAAGAGAAAGATATACAAAGAGGGCGAAATAGAGAGGGAAAGAGAGATAAAGAGAGATAAAGAGACAGCTAGGAAAAGAGAGAAAGAGGAGGAGAGTCAAAGAGAGAGAAATAGAGAGGAGGAGAGAGAGAAAGTGAGATAAAGAGAGAGAACGAGAGAGAAAGAAATACAAAGAGAGATAAAGAGAAAGTGAGACAAGGAGTGAGAAAGAGAGGGTATTTAGTTTCATTTAGTTCATCTTCTTTTTGTTAATCTTCTTATTTTCCAGCGCGATCCCTAGAATCGAATACTGCCTCAATATCGCGCACACAAAAATTCGAGCGATTCACGTTTTTTGACGTCGAACGTTCTAACACCAACAATTGGAAAACCATTAATTAATCATAGAAAAGAGATTGGTGCTTCACGATATTCACGGGACACTCTGACATCCCATAAGTTCTCGTTCACTTTGCTCAATTCGGGAACACCACAACCGTGCGAATACGTGGCAGCCTTTTTAATGCATAATGCTCCTCGACGGATGACGCGGGATGAATAGGCCATTCTCATTTTATCACGCTCCGAGGTCGAGGATACGAAGATGTACGGAGTATTTTCGGTCAAGGTAGATCGCTTGTTTTGTTATGTTCACGTACCATGCAACAATTTTTTATACATTTATATTTGAAAAATTTTATTTTCCTTACTTATCACTGTACCATTGAATTTTATTAATATTAGTTGCCCTACGAATCGATACTATCGTTGCAATTGATATTTAAATACCAAGGGATCAAAGTAATCTCGTTTCTAATAACCGAAGACAGACTTTTTTTAGATCATGCATTTCCATCTACGAAAGTAACCGCTTTCAAGAAACAAAATTAATGAAATTGTTTCTCTCAAATGTCGCGTAACAAAAATAAGTCGCGACTTTGTATCGAAACGTGCTGTACACGAAATCAAACGTGTTATAGCTAGTTTACAAAGTTCTAGTGATAAATGGTATCTGAAGCGAAGATTGCTAGGTTGTTTGTTCGTTGATCAGAAAATTGGAAGTGTCCTAAAATGTTTTGTGCCGGAACCCACGATGCCTCGTAAGACGTGAATCGGCGGGGATGAGACACACGGATTGGTTAAAGACATTTTTCCGAAGTAGACGAGGGAGGTGGATGTCTCTATTTGATTGGTAACTTGAGGAAAAGTAAAAATGGCACCTTCAAGTCTAACGGTCGCTCTCAGGTATGGCTTGCACCCTTGAGTGACCCGTGCGGAAAAACCCGTGTGTCGCGGCACAATGGTGCTCCGATGCTGGTAAGCAACGTTAACAATGTAAATTGAAATGAATTGAAAAGCAAGAATTCTGGCAGCTAGATGTGAGCAAAGCGATTGTAAAACCTAAATATTAGAAAGTTAAGGTGCCCGATGGCCTACCAAGTTTATTACCGCTGCGAAAATAAAATGATTTACTTATACGCGATGAAAGTCTATGTAGGGTGTTCAGTAAGACTGAGAAAAATGAAAAATTAACGCAGAGTACTAAAAATTCAAGCAAAAGCGTAAATCTACGTTGCCCGTCCTAGGAAATCGCAATGGAAAAACGTAAATTTAGGTGGCCCGTCCGTTAACCCTCTGTGGGACCGTGTGACCTAAAAGTTACAAACTGATGTATCTACATTTTAAAAATTAATTTTCTTTAGTTATCACTGCACTATTAAATTTGATTACCGTATTACTTTAGTGTCACCACGATCCATCTACAGTAATTATTAGTTAAAACATTTTCGAATCAAAGTGAAAAACTGTAATCAATCGTAATTTTTTCTCCAATAAGCAGATATAATTCGGGCTATAAGGGTTACCCCTTGGCTTACGATTTCTTCAATATTCATACATATTAGCAATAGTCATTCACGTCTTTGACACTCTCTCAAACGCAAAGTATTGAAATATTACACGTATTTTGTATTCGCTAACTTTCAATATTGTAAATTTAAATTATAGTTAACCCTCTATGGGATCGTGTGACTTAAAAGTTACAAACTGATGTATCTACATTTTAAAAATTAATTTTCTTTAGTTATCACTGCACTATTAAATTTGATTACCGTATTACTTTAGTGTCACCACGATCCATCTACAGTAATCATTAGTTAAAACATTTTCGAATCAAAGTGAAAAACTGTAATCAATCGTAATTTTTTCTCCAATAAGCAGATATAATTCGGGCTATAAGGGTTACCCCTTGGCTTACGATTTCTTCAATATTCATACATATTAGCAATAGTCATTCACGTCTTTGACACTCTCTCAAACGCAAAGTATTGAAATATTACACGTATTTTGTATTCGCTAACTTTCAATATTGTAAATTTAAATTATAGTTAACCCTCTATGGGATCGTGTGACTTAAAAGTTACAAACTGATGTATCTACATTTTAAAAATTAATTTTCTTTAGTTATCACTGCACTATTAAATTTGATTACCGTATTACTTTAGTGTCACCACGATCCATCTACAGTAATCATTAGTTAAAACATTTTCGAATCAAAGTGAAAAACTGTAATCAATCGTAATTTTTTCTCCAATAAGCAGACAATATCCGTTAATATCATGTATACCGTGTTAATCGAATAGTACAGCGTATACACCCAATGCGTCATAATCAGAAAGTAACCAAAAATCGGTCCGGCACGGAACGTATTAACCCTTTGCCCTATAATCACAAGTCACACTCATGGCGCCGATTCTGCTCAAAATACAATAAAAAGACACAACATTTATGATAAAGTTCAATTTTAACTTTAACTGTAATATAAATTTACAAGAGTGAAAATTAGCAAATACAAAACACTCTTGAGTGACGCACGCGGAAAAACCCGTGTGTCTCGGCACAATGGTGCAGTAGGTAATAATCTTGGGCAGCGCTCCGATGCTGGTAAGCAATGTTAACAATGTAAATTGAAATGAATTGGAAAGCAAGAATTCTGGCAGCCAGGTGTGGGCAAAGCCATTGTAAAACCTAAATATTAGAAAGTTAAGGTGCCCGATGGCCTCCCAAGTTTATTACCGCTGCGAAAATAAAATGATTTACTTATACGCGATGAAAGTCTATACAGCGTGTTCAGTAAGACCGAACAGAAATCATCACATGCGTTTAAATTATATTAACCCATTCGCTGCCAAGAACGAGTATACTCGTCTTTGGCAGGGTGTCATGCATCGCCAAGACTGAGTATACTCGTCCGACTTTAAATATGTTATAACATGCAGGCTTTTGAATTAGCAAATTTTTTGTGGCCACAAACATAAATATAGAAATGTAAAAAACTTGAAAAAATACTACTGCTTGCAAATGATTCTGTATGATAATACACTGCGGTGCATAACTATAGCACCGCCTAAATTTTTAGCTGTTTTAGACTTTAGATTAAAAGTGTAAAAGAATTAATTGTATAAATTGAAAAAGTATGAGAAAAATGAACCGTAGACTAAATCACATTTAAATTGCCCTCTTATACGAAACAATAGAATAGAAAATGTGATTTTCAACTGTTGCGTAACTATAGCACCGGCGTTGTTATTTACTAATTTAGAAATGCAATAATAAAAATAAGTAACGAAATAAGTAGAGATATATTTCGGAAACTTATCGATAGCGTTCCAGACACAATTTTCGAGCTAATTACAAAAAATGGTGGTCCTACGAGATATTAAAATTGTTTATCATTGATTTTATTGATGCGGTGCTACTGTTACGCAACAGTGAAAATTCACACTTTTGATTGTATCATATTGTACAAAAGGAGAATTTAAATAAAAATTAATTTAAAGGTGATTATTTTTCATACACTTTCAATTTTAACAATTAAATTTTCTGTATTTTCAATCTAAATTCTGGAACAGTTAAAAATTTAGGCGGTGTTATAGTTACGCACCGCAGTGTATATGCGCTCTTACCAAGAAATAACAGAGCTTTGGTAAACAATAACACTCAAAATATAAATGGCAATGGGAACGACTTCATATGTATAAGTTAGGCTCGGCAGCGAATGGGTTAAAAATTTAAAGCGGATGTATCGCCTCAATGTATTTTTCGGTAAACTAACAAAGCCTAGGCTATCAGGTCTAAGATACTAATAGGGTTAATATGACATCTGACATGTTTCTGAAAATTCACTGCTGTTGGTACTAGACGCGGATCAGATTACAAGTTTAATGAATGTTGACTCTTGGAATTAATTAGCAAGGAAATGCACGCAAACACCACGGCTTGTTATCGCGACGACGCGCGTATTTAGAGAAGCTCTTCCGTACTTGTTACTTTCGTTGTTGCTAATTGAACAGTTTGTTGTTTACGAGTAATTATTCTACGAACAACAGTCAGTGTCGCTTGGTACATCAGAAACGAAGATCTTGGAAAAACAATGGAACAGACGTAGAATTGTATATAATCGCAAAACATGTAAAAAATATACAAACGGAGGCTTTCTAACTACGAAGAGTAATTGATAATATTATTCGGATGTAAAAAGAAACCGTAAATATTCCAAACAGTAATTAACGTATGCAGATTTTTCATTTTTAAGTAAAACATCGTTAGTCGTGGGTTATTAGTTTTTCATTCCAACAATGCATTTGAGTCTTTATGGCTCGTTCCGTAACAATTGTATCAATTCAAACAAGTAATGTTCTCTCCAAGAACAGGTACAAAATACTCATGCTACAGTACAACATGAAATTAATATAAATTTTTTCTTTCGTTTTCGTCTTTCTTTTTTTTTTTATTTTATGTTACACGATATTATGCGCGCGGTATACCATGTGTTTTTATTGTAATATTGCGATGAGTGATCAACTTATTACGATCGGACGAAGGAGTTATATATTTTATATTTTTGGTAATATAAATCTTTTCTTTTGTTTTCAACTTTCTTTTTCTTATTTTATGTTACACGATATTATACGCGCGGTATACCATGTGTTTTTATTGTAATATTGCGATCAGTGATCAACTTATTACGATCGGACGAAGGAGTTATATATTTTATATTTTTGGTAATATAAATCTTTTCTTTTGTTTTCGACTTTCTTTTTCTTATTTTATGTTACACGATATTATACGCGCGGTATACCATGTGTTTTTATTGTAATATTGCGATGAATGATCAAGTTGTTATGATCGGACGAAGGAGTTACATATTTTATATTTTTGGTAATATAAACCTTTTCTCTTGTTTTCGACTTTCTTTTTTTCTTATTTTATGTTACACGATATTATACGCGCGGTATACCATGTGTTTTTATTGTAATATTGCGATGAATGATCAAGTTGTTATGATCGGACGAAGGAGTTACATATATTATATATTTGGTAATATTATGCCCTGAATAATAAGAATATCTAGGTAGCCTTTTTTGTTCTGGACACATATATAGCCAGTTTGACTGTATTTTGATTCGTTGGCGATACTATTTTACTTGGTTAATGTACGGTAAGAGGTATATTTGTAATAGGCTAACATTTTACGCTGACATTGTTCATTTGCAATAGCGTGACTCGATACTAGTCATTTATCAGATTTTCTTTGGTCACTTGTCTTTTCCTTGATTGTTACTTGTTCTAACATTATTAAGTAGCAGCGTGTGTACTTATTATATTTTTTATATACATTTACTAGGTTTAAATTTAATTCGACGAATCATGATATACACTATCGTCCATAATTTTTTGACCAACTTCAGTTTATCCAAAGTATACAAAATATATTTTAAATAAGGCATCTCAATGCAATTTTTCCCACAGTATTTCTCACTTACATCCATATACAGATCATGCGTCTATGTCAATTATATAAATTTATATCCATTTCATTTAGGATTTATAATCTATCTACTCATTACAAGCTCGATATAAACTTTTTGATCCGATTCCACCAAGTGGTCAAATACTAATGGACGATAGCGTATATCTTAACAATTTTTTAAATAATTTGTAGCAGATTTAAAATAATCGTTATGCATTATTAAAAATCTACTAAGCTATTAAAAATCAGTAATTATTTCCAAGTGGTTATAATAATTTAATCACCCACTGTATATATGTTATTGGTTACAAAAATACCGAAATTTAGCCAAATTGTTAATAGTTTTCGAAAGAAGCCTATCAGAAATGAACAATTACAGATACAGAGAACATTTATACAGATCATGCATCTATATCAATCATATAAATTTATATCCATTTTATTTAGGATCTATAATCTATCTACTCAGTATAAGCTCGATATAAACTTTTTGATCCGATTCCACCTAGTGGTCAAATACTTATGGACGAAGCGTATATCTCAACAATTTTTAAAATAATTTGTAGCAGATTTAAAATCATCGTTATTCATTATCAAAAACCCAAGAATAATTTTTATACCGAATAAAGGTGTTATTTCAAGGGTGCTTTCAATTCCATTCCTGCTCAAAGTTTGAGTAAGTAATTATTTCCAAGTGGTCGTAATAATTTGATCACCCACTGTATATTTAGGAGTTGTATGGCGAGAAGAGGGTAGCTGTGGTTCTTGGTTTTGAACCGAGTCAGAAGGACTTCGGTTCTGTGAACAGATTTGAAACGAGTAATTTGTTTTGCAATGCGATCGCGGTTATCTGTTTCGACATGATTCGGCGTGTATACTTAGGTTGGTCGTCCAACGGTACTAAGGTTTAATAAATGCAATCACTGTTCAGAAAAGTTGCTCTGCACTTTTAAAACAAGAACCTCGGAATAAGACAATCTTCTTCGTCGAACTCAAGTTAGTATAATGAGTACAAATGGGGGAATGAATTTAGAGGAGAAAATTCATTTCAGTGCCGGAAGAGTATAATATAATGAAATTTTCTCTTTGTCTTTTAACATTTACGAGGAAATAAAATTAAGGGGAATAGTAAGTCATCGGCTGCAGCGGTTTGAAAGTTACCTCGTTTGAATGCTATCGCGTTACAGCATGCCAGACAAAATTACGCGAAATTCGTAAAAAAGTCAGGAAACAGAGAGAATTTGAAGCATCGCGTAATTGGAATGGATGGTTCTCATAATTGGAAATGGTTTTGAAAAATTAGTCCCTTTTATTCTTTTAGTACACGATACTCCTTTTTTATGATACTACCTGAAGTGATCGAATTACAGACCTTGTGAATCAGTAAAATAAAGAAGATATTGGGTCGGTGCAAAAGTTCCTTCTCGATTTTAATAGATGCGACTAAATTAACCCCCTATGGGACCGATTTAAAAGTTACAAACTGATGTATCCATATGTTAAAAAATTAATTTTGTTTAGCTATCGCTGCACTATTAAATTTGATTACCGCATTACTGCAGCGATACCACGATTCATCTATATTAATTTTTATTTTCAGAATTTTCGAATCAAAGCGAAAAATTGTGATCAATCGTAATTTTTGCTCCGATAAGTAGACAAAATTCGGACTATAGAGGGTTAACCCCTTGGCTTACGATTTCTTCAATCTTCGTACATATTAGCAATAGTTATTCACGTCTTTGACACTCTGTCAAACGCAAAGTATTGAAATATTACAGGTATTTTGTATTCGCTAATTTTCAATATTGTAAATTTAAATTATAGTTAACCCTCTATGGGACCGTGTGACTTAAATGTTACAGACTGATGTATCTATACTTTAAAAAATTAATTTTGTTTAGTTATCACTGTACTATTAAATTTGATTACTGTATTACTGTAGCGAAACCATGATCCATCTACAGTAATTATTAGTTAAAACATTTTCAAATCAAAGTGAAAAACTGTAATCAATCGTAATATTTTCTCCGATAAGCAGACAAAATTTGGGCTATAGAGGGTTAAGAACAACTCTGAAGATTTTAAAACGGAAAAAATCCTGCGGCTCGCAGAAGAAAAATTTACAAATTACAGCGAAGAATGTACCATTTAACCCTTTGCACTCGGCTGGCGCCGCTATGGCGACATGCATAGTTTTCTTCAGAGATTATGTTTCTAATTAAATTCTATATTTTCATCAATTGAAACCCTTCTTTTCTCTTAAAATGAAAGTAAATTAACCAAATAAATAAGAAATCGTGAAAATTTATAATACTCTTTTTCTTTCCAAAAGAACACTTTAACACTAAACCTACCAAAGCGGTCAAAATGACCGGCCTGTAATTTCTCGTAGAAATTCTATAAATTTACAATGATGGAAATCGGGAGATTTTTCGTGACTTTCTATAAAAAAAGGTAGATAAAGATTCGTTTTTCTTACGTTATGTATTTTTTTAAAACACCTATCATTTTTATTTCTCACGGTACAATTAGGTCCACTTTAATCGCCGCTAGGTTTAGTGTTAAGTTTTCACAATAGTCCTTTCAAACTTAACCCTCTGTAGCCCGAATTTTGTCTACTTATCAAAGGAAAAATTACGGTTGATTACAGTTTTTCGCTTTGATTCGAAAATTCTTAAAGTAATTACTTAATTCTTACCTATTTGTTACAACCGACGCGTCTCAAAATCTGTCGTAGTCAAAGGGTTAAATTTGATTACTGTATTGTAATGACACCACGATTCATCTACAGTAATTATTAGTGCGAGTGTAAAGGGATGTGTATAATTAAAAGATAGAGCGACTCAGGGTAGATGCATTAGGTTGTCCCGAATGTTTCTTTCGTTATCTTCACGCAGTGGTTTCGTCTAGCAATATTTAAATAAACATTCAGCCTTATTCGTTAAACGAGAGATGGAGGGAAAAAATCGCGCAAAATGAATCCTATATAAAATAATAATATATTATAAAACATAAAATATTTTGTATCTATTACTTATTAATAAAACGAAAGAATCTTTTGGGACAACCTAATACTTAAGTGCGTGAATATTCGGGGAACGAGGCATTATTGAATGATTGTCGCGAGGGAAGAGAGTGGCGAGGCAGAGCAGTGAACAAATAGTAACATTAACTTTATAATTTTTAATATACCAAGTAATCCCACGCGCCAGTGTTCAGTCATTCTGACAACCCTTCCAAATATTGCAGTGTTTAATGTCAATCTCTTTTCGTTCTTTCCCTTCTTCTCTCTCTTCCTCTTACATGATTGATTGATAAAAAAAAATTTTACATACCGAATTGCTTGTATTTTAATGCGATCAGACACGAAATTTTCACTTGTCTAATACACTTTGTGGAAACAAAAATTGTAGCATAAATAGTATTGAATAAATCTTGACGATAGGTATTAAAGTTGATGGAACGGTGGTTTCTACTTTAAGCTATGAATCATTCGAAGACGAAGCATTAATTTCTGGAACAGTAAACGATTTTCAGTCCAC
>SMSQ01000573.1:0-55604 GCA_019453375.1 Ctenoplectra terminalis
TAAATCTGCTACAAATGATTAAAAGTTTGTTAACATATATGTCGTCATTTGTTGAATTAAATTTAGAGCTAGTGAATGTAAATAAAAACTAGCGTAATATGCGCACACAGTATTACTTACTAATGTGAGAATAAATAGTAATCAAGGAAAACACAAGTAAACGAAAACAAACTCATAAATTACCAATATCAAGTCACACTGTTGCAAATGCACAATGGCAGCATAAAATATCAACCTGTCACAAATACACGTCTTTCTGTGCAATAATTAAGTAAAATATAGTAAAATTGTCTACCTGTATGTTAAGAATTAAAAAGCTTACCTACATTTTACTATTATTGAAGTCACAATAGTACCAAAAATATAAAATAATTTTAATTCCTTTATAATAATTTGTATTATTATAATTTCTGCACTCACTGTATACTGTATACTGTATACTGTTGTTTAACTTGCAAAATATCTTTTTTAAATCCATAATCACAGACATCAACTTTAGTAACATAATAACAGACTTGTGGTCTTAAAGATTTCTTGTATTCGGGCACTAATTAAGGTGACGCAGGTTTCGTCAACGAAAGTGTTTCGTTGTTTAGTTATCCTTTCCACGAAAAGATAAATAGGCCGAGGGGTGAAGAAAATTTATGGAAATTATTTAAACTACAGATTGAATTTTCCGAGCGGTCTGTGAATCCCGCGTCTGTGGTTACGGGTTAATCAAAAGGAAGATGTACATGTTAGTTGGCTATAAACATGAATATATAATGCATAGGAAATTTTGATCCAGATTAAGAAACAAATTTTTTATTAGTAAAATGAAAAATTAATACCGCTTGTATATGTGCAGGTGTTGTATAAAGTGCTTCCGTACCGATGGTACAAGCTGAAAAATATTGATTATGTGAGACAATATTTGAAATATTTGTATAAAGTCCTAGATGCAGCTTATGAAACTTCTGTATTTTTGGATTATTTATCTACAAACATGTGAGGTTCTGGATAATTTTGTTCGTAGTTTTATATTAGCTATACATATTCTGAATCAATATGACCATAAACGGTAATATCGTACAAATTTTTTAACTTTAATTTAAATTATCGAAATTTAAAAACTAACGCTAATTCTATAACAATTCTGATTGTATACTTTTCCGATTAATGTAATAAAAAATTCGTTTACGTATTCTAGAACATGAATAAAAGGAGGCACATTAAAAAAATCTGAGTCCAATGAAGGATAAAATAAAAAAATTATATAAATCAAAAAACATGATTAGTCACAGAGACCTGAACACGATAACAAAATTAACGTAACTTAAGTTTAAATTTCGGTAAAATTAATAAAAAAAATATAAAGTAAAAACAATCGCAACGAAATACTGTTGAAAACACAAAGTCACCGTTTGCTAGAATTTAATGTTCACGCTTCGTCCCTTCTTAGAAATGCTCGTTTTCTCTGTAAGTGTTCATAAAGTTTATCGACGCAATGTTTGCACGCCTCTTGTGTCACGGACAACCAGCAGCTCTAAACCAGAGTACTTCAAAGATCGGCGATCGCGAGTATAGTAACTGTAGCTCAAACAGTTTCTCGTGAGAAATTGCTGAACGAACGGGGCCATATCTTCCCTCGGATCCTCTTAAAAGGGGCAAACTGTTGCAGTTCCGCTACGAAAACTCAAGTTCACCATTTTAGGTGATTTGATTGAATTCCATGTCGCCGATAAAATATATTGCAGCCCGAGGAGCAACAGAAATTCGACTAGTTGCGTTCGTTTCGGTGTTTCACGAGCGTTAACGCACGAAACAGGCCTGTTGCTGCGCAAGCGACCCCGCTTCTAAACAACTATGAGTAACGACGGCGAGTCGAGTAATTGCTTATGAAACGCGTTAAAGGGAGAACTCGTAGTCAAGCATGCGGCTCTTGTAGTGCCTTAAAGGGGCCAACTGTTGCAACGGTCGTGCAAAAAGTCGACTGCGAGCGTGCCGCCGGCTTCGAGTCTCGGCTCCGCCCAGGCACTCCCTACTTGTACAGATGCTTACACTTCGTCGACGACCCACAATGCCTTCTCCTTCCATCTCCACGAAGATACATCCTGCATAATTTACGCGCAGTCAGCGGCATCCACGGAGAGGAGCGACAAGAGAAAGCTCATTCCACGTAGCGCGCCGCGTAAACAGCGAATTCCTTTTGAGTTTTCCCTCGCGAAATGTTGCTGGTTTTGATCACTTAGAACTTCACTCAGCACTGCGAAATTTTGCACTTGGACATTTTTACGGAAGCTCCGTTGCTTGGATTTGAAACGCGCCAGGGGTTAAAGCGTCTTTCGTCATTATGGCAAGGTCTGCTTGAAATGTTACGTTCAATGTTGTCGACTGAGAAATATTTTTTGAAAATAATGTTGTTGTATCTCGGTGTGTATTGTGTGTAATTATTAGTATAGTTAACTGTATCGCGATACCTGGAATTTTATTATCAAAATCTATTACCGACGTACCGGTTTGGCTACCCATCGGTGATTCAAAAACAATGTAATCTTAACACATTGACAGCCGGTGACCTAAGAGACATTTAAAGCCTGAGCGCCGGCAACGTATCGGCCACTCGACACTAGAACTACCGACGATTAAAGCATACTTATTTCTACCGAAAAAATCATAATGAAAGGTATATAAAAAAATACGCATTTGCAAGGGAAACAAAGCTTTATCTACATTTTTAACAGAAGATCACGGAAAATTGACTGAGAGATGCCATAGTCAATTTATAAAATTTCTGTAAACAATTACGAATGGATCATTTTGACCACTTTGGCGGTTCTAGTGTTAAATCCCAAACGCCGGCCTTATTCGGTTGTTTCTGATCACTGAATAGCCAAAAAGAAATATTTAAAACATTATATATTTTCATAAAATAGAACATTTTATTTGCATATTCGTCATATACAATTTAACGGTAATTAAAAATAGAAACAAAATCGAAATTTTTAATTTATAATTATAGAAAAAAATACAGTTTCTCATTTCATGGTGAATTTCAGAAATCCGCGTTTTTGCGGGGCCGGCGCTCAAGTGACAGGCTCAGAAACCCGCGTTTTCCGGGGCCGGCTGTCAATGTGTTAAATAATCGCTTATAAAATATTTGGTCCGTACATAGACTACAAAAAGGTATTTGTTTTCTTTTTAATCAACGTAAACAGAAAGTTGTGTTACCTTTAATTACGAAATTTCAAAAAAAATCTCTATAGGCGCGTGTAACATTTATTTAGATTCTGTACGTTCGTGGCGTTCATCGGCTCGTGTTTCAACTTTTGCTCCCCGAATTCCAGCAGCAGGGAAGGGTGGCTTGCGATCATTTGACGTTGTGGTCACGTTCGCGTATCTCGTGGTACGTGATGTTTGCGAGATATCCGCGATCATTAAACTCCAAGCGACGTGCTGTTGCGGCTACACCATAGTATCTTCTCCTCCGCAAAGGATGCGTATCGAGCAGTTTCTCTTCGTGTGGCGATCATTCGAAATTATAAAGAAACTTATTCTATCTGGACGTTTCGAACGAATCACAAATACAATCGTAGCTGCCGCTAAGTGGACTGCACTGTTACAGACTCCGTCTCTAATCCCATTTGGATTTACGAGTTTTACGAGAACCCATTATGGCTGCAACTAATTGCCAAGTGGGACAAAGATTTCTTTCATGGGTCATATAACTGATTCGGAGGGATGAAGCGGATCAGCGAACGCGAAGGTCCTTGTAGTTCGTCGCCGTTTATACCAGAGGAGTCTATACACGCGTGGTCTCTTCATGTTTTTTTCTATCAGAGAGTGGAAAAAGAAGGAAAGAGGCAGAAAGGAGATACCGGAGAATGGTACCCTGCTATGAGTACCGCATTAACGGGGGTGACTGCCGCGTGCAAATGCGCTATTGCGCCTACAGCTTTTTCCGCTCTCGCTTTCTTCAGCCTGTTCATTCTTTGAGTAATTGTATGCCTCCTATTCGTCCCATCGGCGCGACCAAGAGGAAGAGGAACAGCTGAAAAAGCTGGAGATGGTGCGCGAGTAAGAAGCATCACCCTTGTCGGGATGAAGCAGCTAAATCCGGGGAGGAAATTCAAAACGACCTTTTTATTACGCCACGTGACTTTGCGTGTTAAAAGCGTTAAACTTGTAGCTACCGTATCTTCAAGAGCCATTGACGGTATTCGAGGCTTAACACGAATCTGTAAAACGATGCTGTGACATATCTGTTGCTATACTTTATAATTTTTTACGAAAACAATGTTCATATACAATTTTCATGAATATAATATGCATTAAATTATTTATTAAGAGCAATTTCAATGAGTACATTCAAATAAAGGTTTAATATCTTTACATTATATAATTATCTTTTCTTTGCGATCGATCACTACTATTTTAATAAATAAAATTACATTTTTTTTACACAGAATTAGCAATTGTTATAAAATCATTGTTAAATCAATTAATTACAGTATGCTTCGTATTAAATTTTGAAATCAATGATCTATTATCGTTGAAGAATTATTATTATAATAACGATTGAATTATTGTGGAGCAGAATGAAGACATGAACAAAAGCTAAAGACTACTGTTCACTAAACATATAGTTATTATTTATATTGAAATATATCGTGATATTATTTTGCTACAAATACAAAAATATAAGGCGGCATATCTGATACAAACACCGCCATATAATTGGCTATTGGACAAATAAACAATAACTTCACACTCGTATTCTGTTGCGTAGAAAATTATGTTTATTTCTATTCTGCTCAATTATCACATAATAATACGGTTGAAATTAAATTTTCAGAAAATTATTTTAAATTAGTTTGTAACATTTGTTATATTTGTGATACACACGTAGTAATTGATAGGTACAACAGCAGAAATTTAATTACCGTTAAATAATTGAAGCTAATAAGAGTAAAGATTAAAATAGAGCTTAATCATAAAGAACTAAAAAACATCGACAGTATACGATTTCTAAAAATTCAGAATACTTTTGCGAAGCGTTTAGTTTTCGAGTCGATGCTTCATAATTCATGACTTAATGAATAATAAACATGTACGCTGACTCGAAAATGTCTTTAGAACGCGACATTTCAAGCTGCCTAAGGTCTTTGTACCCTGCACAGCCTCTCGTTTCCTATGTCCCGAAACCAGGTTTCCAAGGAATACAGTAAACTTCTCACTTTGAGAATATGAAATTCCTCGTCGCTACAGCCGGTATTGTAAACTCAACCCGAGGTTTCCTTCTGTAGCAAAGGATCAGAGATACAAGTCAGATAAGACCAGTAGAACAATATTTTCCTGACGGGCACTTTGTCAGAAGCTTGCGGCTAGGGTGGAGATTAGCGCAACCTAGGTAACGACCTTATAAAACACCGAACTCAGCCAGCGCACGCCAAAAATATTGCCTCGCAAATTGAAAGGTACGGCGGAGATGTGCCCTCGCTTTCTTTCTCTCTTTCCTTTTTCCCTTTTTCCGTTCTCTAGGTCCTGCTGTCTCTCCCTTACTCGATCCGTTCCCCTCTAGCCGAGCGAAAGGAACGAACTCAGTTGTGAAAGCTTCGTGACAAAGTTCTTCTGTAAGATTTCCCGCATTTCGTATTCACAAACAAATCGTCGACAAATTCACCGGGAAATCGGGCAACATAAACACATCCAATCTTCGGTTGTTGAGATTTCCGATGAAAAATAAAAGGAACTATCTTTTTAATCGTGCTGTTCCGAGGTTATGGGATAAATATGGTAATTAATGAAAGTAAGGAGCGTCTTTAACCCTTTCGCTACGGTGCTCTCAGAATTGAAAGAGCTCTTGGTATACTAATCGATACAGTTTTTGTTGATATAATAAAAATATACATAGCAAAATTTAAGTGTATTGTTTAATGAATGATGGTAGATCATATGTAAATGAAAATATAAATAATTCTATGGTACAGAAAACGTCTATGCATCCTTTTATCAAATGATTGCTTCATTTTTAAAGGCGTATATGTACGCTCTTGGTAACGAAAGGGTTAAGGAAAGAGGTTTAACCCATTCGCTGCCAAGGACGAGCATACTCGTCTTTGGCAGGGTGTCATGCATTGCCAAGACGAGTATACTCGTCCTACTTTAAATATGTTACAACATACAGGCTTTTGAATTAGCAAATTTTTTGTGGCCACAAACATAAATATAGAAATGTAAAAAACTTGAAAAAAAACTACAAATAAAATTAATTACAAAAATTATACTTTATTTCTTATTTAAAGAGAATGATCTTTTACAAAAAATATAAATGGCAATGGGAATGACTTTATATAATTTAGGCTTGGCAGCGAATGGGTTAATGTTTGAACAGAGGCAGCCCGTGCATAGGCACTGCGAAGTTGCAGCACCATCAATTTTTTTCTATNAATGAAAGTAAGGAGCGTCTTTAACCCTTTCGCTACGGTGCTCTCAGAATTGAAAGAGCTCTTGGTATACTAATCGATACAGTTTTTGTTGATATAATAAAAATATACATAGCAAAATTTAAGTGTATTGTTTAATGAATGATGGTAGATCATATGTAAATGAAAATATAAATAATTCTATGGTACAGAAAACGTCTATGCATCCTTTTATCAAATGATTGCTTCATTTTTAAAGGCGTATATGTACGCTCTTGGTAACGAAAGGGTTAAGGAAAGAGGTTTAACCCATTCGCTGCCAAGGACGAGCATACTCGTCTTTGGCAGGGTGTCATGCATTGCCAAGACGAGTATACTCGTCCTACTTTAAATATGTTACAACATACAGGCTTTTGAATTAGCAAATTTTTTGTGGCCACAAACATAAATATAGAAATGTAAAAAACTTGAAAAAAAACTACAAATAAAATTAATTACAAAAATTATACTTTATTTCTTATTTAAAGAGAATGATCTTTTACAAAAAATATAAATGGCAATGGGAATGACTTTATATAATTTAGGCTTGGCAGCGAATGGGTTAATGTTTGAACAGAGGCAGCCCGTGCATAGGCACTGCGAAGTTGCAGCACCATCAATTTTTTTCTATTGTATATAAATATATTTATTAATCTGTTTAGAAATGTTTTTAATATTTAACTTTATCATCGACGATCCTATATAATTCTCTTATCTCGTACAAAAAATAATAAAAATCCATGTTGCAGCACTAAGAAGAATGTTGCTACGCGCACAAACATATGCACGTCATAGTGAGATGCGAGCTATTAGCACTGTTGTATATCTACAAAACAATATTTTTTCATGTTTCATTTTTTTTTTTTTTTAATATCCACCATAATTTTTATATTTTATCCAAACACGTATTCACTGTATTTACAGTGTGTATGTACACTTCAAAAATTGTGGCATCCCCAAAATTTCAAGCCACGAGCCGTCACAGTGTTTGAACAATGCAATAGCAAGGTATAGTTCAAATTGAAATGATTACATGTAACGAAGTAAAAACAATAAAAATTGTCAGCTTAACATTCGGATAAAAGATGAAAAAGAGTAATGTATTAGAATACTTAAAGTAGGGGGTACAAATTTCGTTCCTGTCCCTAATTTCGTCACTTAATCTATCTCTGTTATTAAATACTGTAGCCTATTAACGGCAATTGGAATTTATAGCAAAAACACTACTAGTGCATTGTCAGCAAAAGCAAACAAATTCGTCTTTTATAGAATTTTTATATTATTATAAATATAATATAATTCTACATAATATAATTATATTTATAATATTTTATAACGCTTGTTTCTACTCGAGTAGTGCATTCTACTATTTCTCAATATTTTTTTCTTTTATTTATTTGTTATTACAATCAATTCTTACACAGAATTATAAGTAATTTAAGTTAACATGATACAATGACATGGGTTACAACTTCGAAAGGGAGTTATGTGCAAAGTGCTTATATATGAATGTTTGGTATTAACCCTTTGACTACGGCAGACTTTGGGACGCACTGGCCGTACGGTACGGTACGAATTCACTCGCGACGTCCACTGGATACGGCGAAATTTTTCGTTAGACATGCATTTCTGAGGAAATATATTAAAATATTCAAAATACTGAAAAATTTTTAAACGGGCGAAACAAGCGAAATTTGATTTGGACGCCAATTGGCGCCTACAGTAGTCAAAGGGTTAATATTAGTTAGTGACTACTTTTTAAATCTATCGAGAGGATAGAATTTTTTTAATCTACGGAGGAGTTCTGAGTTGTCTAGTAGTTAGGTGACTAGGAGATTTAGATGATTGGTTAGACGCGAGTTATAGCGATTACTGAAATTTATAATTTCTTGTTTCACCGATGCTATGTTCAGATCACGATGAATCCTTTCGCTTTTAATATACCAGAGGACATTGCAGATTAATCGTAGGATCTTGGATTGGAATCATTGAAGAATCTCGATGTTTGAATCGCTGGCAATGCCCCACTTCTCAATATTTCAAGTATTTTCTCAATATTTCAAGTAATTTCTCGTATTTCAGCATCAAAGTAAAGTATTGTACCGTTTATTTTTGTTGATGTGTAGTATATTGCTTCTATTTTCATATTTCGAAGTGATGATCTCGTTCTATCACATGTCAATCAAAACTAACAATTACACTAAAAAGTGGTTTCGTGTCCAATTTCATCCCCCTCTGTAGATTCTAATTTCATCCCGAAGAATATGGTAGAAATTCGAAATAGTGTCATCAAATGAAAGCAAAGAAGTGTCTTCATTGTGGTAATTAATTTTTAAACGATATGAAGAGAGAAAAGTGTGTTAAATGCACCGGATACAGCACGAGCTGTATACATCTACATCACAAATAAAAAATTTATATGTAGTTTGTATAAGTCCATAATTTGATTCATACATATATAGTTTTATAAATTAAACATTTTATAAACATACAAAAAGCGAATAATATCCCATTTTTTAAACCCTTTTCCAACTAAAACTAAGGAGACTAAATTCGGAACATATTTCTTAGCAACAGAAAAGTGCATCCTTTTACATAAATATTTTTTACTTTGTTTGTATAAATTTCTATAAAATTTATTATACATTGCTTATAGATCTTCGTTACAAAGCTTTCAAATTAGCTATACCAATTTTTTCAGATTAAAAACTTTCGAGAGGCGAAATTCGAGCCTCTCACCCTACTTGTAAATAAAATATTAATCAGCTCTAATATTTTCATAAGTTAACTGCGTCACGTTTAACTTCCATGTATTTTCATTAAAACTTCGAATATTAGAAACACTCTGTAACTCATTCGTTCTCCGTTATCGTAGTTGCAAAGGTATTCGTGCAAGTAATTACGAAAGAAAAATTTCTTGAGGGGATCCTCTTCAGAAAGATGGCTGTACGATTTCTTTCTCGATCGAATAACGCGTGACACGGGGCCCATTACATTTTTTTGCGGAGCGAAGTATTATCTCTCTCGAGGGGAAACGTAGTACACTCGAAACCATGGAGAATATTCTCTACACCCCTTCGCTATTCCCCGTACAACCGACCCTTTCGAGTCGGGGCTGTACAGGAAAGCGTAATTATTTCGCAATTTACTACCCTTTGCAGGATGTAGATTTAAAATAACCGTATTTACGGTACTTGTTGGTGATACGAGACACCCTAGGGAACGCTAAATTAATCCACGCATGGACACGCACGCAACACACATTCATATTACAAGATCTTGCGGTCTAGTCCCAGTGGCTTGCGAAATGAACCGCGATTACGTTTAAGTCTCTAATGACAGCATGGGAACAGGTATTTGCAGCGTGAAATAGTTGTAGGCATCAAGATATAAAGTAAAATTCACCATGGATGTTTCTGTTTAAAGCAAAAAATTTGTTTCAGTATTTAAAAGGAACATGTGCATAAAAACGTAATATTTAAAATATGAAATAATCGAAAATTAAGAGAGTGTAACATTATATTGTGTTATTTTTTCGAAAACAAGAGCATACTATCTCTAACGATTTTAGGGTGCAGAAGTAAAGATATAGAATTGTAATTTATAATAAAATATTTATAACCGTAACATTTTACAGTTTCTCAATTCTCTTGTGCATTCATTTTGACATACATTTTGTTCCTTGTTAGATATGTTTTATGTCTTGATCACTCTGTAATATTAGGATTATAATTCATTGTAGACTTTTGTTATAAGTTTTTTGCCACAAAAGTTTTCCGTTTTTAATTCTACATAGGTCGTAAGAACTTAAGATAGCAGATTAAGGAAATGATGAATAATCAACGAACCCTTTTTTCCCTTTTTTAATAACTGTTCACGACTTTTTTTTTCTAGTTATTCTCACTTTAAAGAAAGCGTATTAAAACTTATATTAAATGAATATGTTTTACGCTTAAGAAGTAATATTCAAGAGGATGTCGATTTTTTAACAAACTACGTATAAATTCGTAAAAAGAATTTTAAGATCGGAGAAAATGTTACTTGTATTTATGCGAAACAATTTATAAAATTGAATACTTTTTTATTAAATTGTGGCAACCAGAGTTTGAAAGGTCATCGAAGTGGAGGATCTCTTTTTGTCCAGTGAACATAAGCATATGTCCGCGACTTGTGTTCGCTCGACGAGGGAAAGCGTTCCCCTACCTTCGGGCCTAAGGGTTTTTTTCCCGACGTCATGATGGTTTTAGGCGAAACAAAAAAAAATAGCAGTGGAATACCACGCCTTGTAAGCGTAAGCCGCGTCATAAGCATCTGTCAGTCCTAAATAAAATATTGTTATTGTCGCGTAATTTGCAATATTGAATTTAAAACCTCCACGCGTCTTTCAACCACCTCAAAATGTAAAAAACAGATGTCCACGTTATTATTATTACATATGCAACGATAGTTTCATTTAGTTAAATAGTTATTCCGTTAATTTAAACACAGATATGTTATGTCAGAAATAATAGGAAATTGACATTATAATTTATCTTAAAAATAAAAATTTGTAATGAAGTTTTTGTACAAAAGAAAGGTACACGAAAAAACATTATAGAACAAAAGATGATTTTCCAGAAAATATTATTTTTCAAATAAAAGCTAGCTTGAGGTACGCGCGGTACAGCATGCGGTATTCTCATAAATATACAAGGTGAGTCAACAAATATTACCATCTGAACTGCTTCAGTGTAATAACGCAAGACCAATTTGATACCTCAGAAAATATAAAGCATTAAAAAATCAGGATGCATTTATCTGACTAGGCTCTTTGAATACAACAAATATCATTTGAAACATTTTTTGATAACGTCAATTGCATAGCCAGTTATTTCAAGTTATAATATTTATTGACTCATCCCGTATTTAATTTCCTCTTAGCAACATTTTCGTGCAGTAACCACAAGTCCTGTTTAATTATTAAAATTCCTACAAATCTGTACAAATTAAAAATTATTCACGAACAATACTACATTCTGAGATAGAACGTTCTTTAGAAAGTTCATGTAAAATTTATTTCTTTTGTACTTTCTTTCGAAAGAAAAGCATCAACATACAAAAACTCAACACTTTCTTCTCCCTTTCCCATTTCGGTGTATTCTTTGTCCCACCATCTGCATCTGATTGCTGGCGTGTTTCAAAAAGCCCTCGGAATAACGCGAAACATTTGTGTTCCGAGTATGTAGTTTGAAGAAATTCTCTGAAAAGAACGCCGAAGCAAGCACAGTTGATCTTTCCTTGGACCATGAACAAGGATAATTATTGTGGAAGAAACAAGTTTCGTGTTCCCATACGTCGAATAATGTCGCGGAATTAGGGATAGGTAGGTGGGCAGGACTTGGCTCGGTACACCAGGCACCAGAAACGATTCGGCGTGTGCAATGGGTCGGAACGCTCCACGCTGCGCTTCGTCCTCGCGACTAGAAATCCGAGGTTGGCTGGCAGCCAACGACTGCTTTACTTTACTTGACTTTGCGCGGAAAGAGAACGAGATAGGACGAGGCAAAATACACACTCGGACAAATATATTGACGTTTCGGAAAAAGTCGTCGCGTCACAGAATATCCCACATATAACTCCCGCAATCGTGCCGGAATAAGTTCTCCCGTCGGTCGGTTATGCTTTGCTTCGCGACTCTCCAGACTTTTACAGATGTTGTGACGCTTTCGTCCACGCATCGCATTCTTTATAGATTTTTCTAGACATTTTTTTTATAATTTCTCTTGCGTTATCAGCAATAAAACAAATATTTAACCATTATGTCAACACTTAAAATGAATCACGTTGGTCAACACACGACGCATCTGAGTACGAAGACGGTAAATTTGTGTACATCGTATTCTTTCAATCTGGACTGTGGTCGACTCGTCTGACTGGAGATGGATCGAGATTACCAAAAAAGAGTCATTATAAACAGAAAAATTCATCAATAGCTGCGCTCGAGTCATCGGTATATTATTCGGATATGCTAAAAAAAAGCTGGTTTCCAATCGATATTATTTTTAACATAATAATAAACATTCATTCCTATTTAATCATAACCCTACCTTATTATTTTAATCGTTTGGCTACAAACTTCAATATACAACACATACTAACTATACGTGTATTCAACTTCGAGCTTTAAAATAGCTAATAAACTTTTTACAAATTTCAAAATTCAAAGCGTTGATCGGTATAAAATTGATTAAATAATGAGGATCTCACTGGAGTTATTGATATTTTTATGGGAACATCAAATTTTAAACGGGAAACCATAAATGGGTACCTGAGTGGCTCTTGACATAAGGGTTAACAATTTTTCGAACTCCAACTGTATTCTGTATGAAGAGTATGCTGCATAAAATGCAGCAAATGCGGTAAACACTGCCACGTTTATCTGATAACATGAAAAGTTTTCGATGAAAAAAAATAAGTATCGCTTTAAGTTTCAGTAAACGCACGAAACTCTGTTTCTCAAGCGGCTCCCAGTAATGGAGCATAAATATTAAATTGGTTACCGATAAAACGATGGTACACGCGAAAGAAAAAGAGAGGAAGAACACGGAGAAGGGTAATCTCCTGGTTCGACGGTCTCGAAAGCCGGTTGCATTCTTTTCCTCGTGTACGGTGCTCTTATACGATGGTCCATTTCTACGGATAAAGGAATCAACCGGGGACCTGGAACAACGGAGCAGAGAAAGGTTAACGGCGATTTAATTGGCTGGTTGCATCGTCTCGGGTTAGAAAACGGGAACTAATCCAGCGTAGCTGGACAAGCTTGACCAAGAAAATGCCCCATGGTCACTAACGTCAGGCACAGACTCGCCCTCTTTTCTTTGTTGCCCATTCCTCTACGAGCTTCCACTAGCAGTTTCCAACACAGAGAACAACGGGGAGCGCCATCACGCTCGGCCGGAGCCGTTTCTTCTGCTTTACGGTTTTAATAAATCTCCGCGGGGTAATTCGCGGCGGGTCGGACCAAGCATTAAACCTACGGACATCCCCTCGGCTCCGCCTTCTACGATGTCATACTAGGATATGGAAAACTAAATGATTCGGTCAAAATTAACAATAAAAAATCTGACCTTCTTAGCTTCTTGCTTTCGCAAGTAGTGGAAGATGAAAAGATTATTAATTAACTCAAACGCGGAATTAATTTTGTTTTCCTTTCTATTTAGGCGGCGCGTTCTATGAGGAATACTATGAAACTAATTCAAAACAATTTGGAAACAGCTAGAAATTGTACCAACAGAGTCACAACTTTCTGCACTTGTAAAGGAGAACCTTATTTTTGTTTCAAACGCTTCGATATAAACCATTATAAAACGTGAATATATTGTTTAATATTATATGAATCGTGAAGCATTATTTTTTAAATTTGATTCTGTCAGTTTCGCGGAACCGACGCCGCCCAAACGAAAAGTTTAGGGTCGATCTCTGGGGATCGTTAAACCAAAAGTTATACTTGAACAAATTTCTGGAATGTATGAAATAGTCTGTTAAAATGTATAACCTCAAATATACTTCTTTATGGTTAGAATTTCGAGAAAATATTGTGTTTTTTGTCAGACTGTATACCGGGTGATTCACGAAAAATAGAACGCTTAAATATCTCCGTTAGAATTAAAGAGAAAACAAATGTTAAAGAAAAAGGTTGCACCGTTCAAAAAGGCAAATGTGATATAAAAGAATTTTCTGATTGTTGTTGTTGTCTTGAAGCTCTTTTTATAGTCTTCGATGGATTTTTAAATAGCACCATATATTTTTAACTTCATGATTTAGTAGCTGATATCAAAATGAGTTCAACGAAGCGATAAGATATTTAGATACTCCGTTTCTCGTGAATCACCCGGTATAACAAGTTAACCAAAAGAAATTGAACTTGGTTCCTCTTTCTTCTTAACTTCAATGACAGATAAAGCTTCTCGTTAGTTGATTTTTATTCAAAAATTGACGCGTAAAATAATTATAAAAATTATAGGTAACTGAAAAAAGAATACATCTTACGCGTGAAGCAGAAAATAATTAAGCGTATAAAGAAATACAATAACGCGTTTAAGTTTTTTATTTGAATAAACGTTTAAAAGAACTGTTACAACGGATGTCATCAAAAAAACATCATCCATTTAAGGTTGAATGGAAGCTTTGCGTAAAACTGCGGATTAGCAACGTCCCTAAAGAACAACCGTCAAGTTCGTGCTGGTCTAACACATTTTCGGCTTTCAGTTTTCGCAGCGGTATACGACACGCGCCGTAATCGTTGGCCGATATGCGAGCAATTTTCGAGGATCTGGGTTTGTTTGTAAAGCAAAATTCTCAAACCAGTCCAGCAACCCTCGAGCGTTCTTAACTCAGTCACCAAAGAAAATCGCTGTGTTGCGGTAATGTTTATCGAACATGATTTTGGTAGGTTCGCGGGGATTAAACGAGAGCCGGCCCGCTTTAATGAACCCAAGCGATGCAGCCGAGCGGACGAATTTACGCCATTACCACACAAAGGCACAGGCGTTACGGTAAATGAAAATTTAATCTGCAGATCGATCCCGTCCGAACCGTTCTGCCTAGCAATACGTCCAACAGGCATTAATTCGGGCCGACTTTCACTGGTTCGTCGTTATTAAACCGCGTGTAAATGTACAGTTCTTTTTCGCATACATATTTATTTTATACCTACTCTAATAGCGTTTGTTTCTCTTGTTTCAGGTGAGTGATGTTTCTCGACTCTACTCGCTGTTAAGATCTCGGTGTCTTTGGTAAGAAAAACTTTTCAAGCTTCGAAACCTTTTAAGAAAGTTTAATAAATAATTTTCCATCGTAAATTGATCGCAGAAGAGCTAGAAATTTTAATGCTCCGATCGTTGTCGAGGAGATAAACAATTTCTTGGATATCGTATACAGTGGCAGATATATATTAGGTTGGGGAAAAAGAAATCCATTATTTTTTCGGTGGATGGCTGTAGTGATCGATATTTCGTAAAGTATCGATCAAACAATTTCAGATTTATGCTCGTTGTCAAGGTGACATTTCGCTCTAAACAAATTCTTTTGTTGTTTTTTGTTCGGTCCATTCAGTTGTGAGTTACAAGGTGTTTTAAAAATGGAAGACAACAAAGAGAAAATTCGGTACAATTTACAATTTTTCTTTGATAAAGGCGAAAATGCAAGCCAGACGGCTGAAATTGTGAATGCTGTTTATGGTCCCGATACTGTAACAGCTAATTACGTGCAATTTTGGTTTCATCGATTCCGTTCGGGTATTTTTGATGTTAAAGATGCACCTCGCACAGGCAGGCCCAGAGATAATCGAAGTTGACCGTCAGGTTAGTAGTCGTAGCATCGCCCAGGAGCTAAAGATCGACCATAAAACAGTTTTAAATCATTTCACGTAAAAATAATGGATTTCTTTTTCCCCAACTTAATACTTTCGAACAGTTCCTACAAATGAGTTTCTATTAATGGTAATGTTATATAGAAAGAATATAAATTATATTTCGTAGTAATCTTTTTAAGACGTATACGTACATTTGAAAAATACGAAGTAACTTAATTCTAGAACGATGCACTGAGATAACTTATGCAATTTGAAAACGAAAGAAGAAGCTGAAAAAATGGTGTCGTTAATGAGTACACCCACGAAATGTGTGTTCTAGATTTAAAGATTAAAAAAGATAACAATAATAATGGTAGTTTACATCTTTTTGTGTAGATATATAAATTACATTTTCGATACTATTGTTAGTATTATTTTTAACAGTGAAAATTACATTAGGTATATCTCATTTACACTTATTGTAACGCTAAAGTTTTGCCATCTTGCAGTTTGGCATGCATTCTAAAAATCGGAAAATTGTATTAATATTAAATTAATATTGAATAATAAATATTAGTAGTATTCATAATTCTTCATGATCGTCGTAGAGTTGAGATGAAACGTTTCTTATAGTCTAACATATGAAGGTTATTCGTGTAATCCAAAATAGAATGGTTAGCATTTGTCTCTATATGAGTTAGCCCAGTTAGTCAAGCTATCGTTAGTATAGTTCAGTTGTAAATAACATTATAAATATTATTAATATCATAAGCGAGGTAATGAGAATGTAATTATTTGCATGTTCACAAGCACATATCCGCCGCTGTAAGATTAAATTCCTTGCGTTCACTATGATATATTTGTTTTAATTAAGCGTGTACTTGAAAGGTTAAAAAGCGAATATGACATTTCTTAGAACCATATTTCTTAATTAAAAATATCTATGGATACTTTCAATAATCGATACAAATATTTCACCTAATTCTTAAACAATACAAATCTGCATTTCTATGATATAAACATTAGGTTTATAAAATTCAGTACCTTTAGCTTTAAAACAGAGTTACAGTTCATTAAATTGAAATTTTCTCCCACCGATCTGACATTTCAAAGTGCTGACTCTAACCTAAATAAAACACGATATAATTTTACGTTGTTAACAACATAATTTGCAAAAATAATAGTGGGAACGATAGTGTACGACAAGGAATATTTGAACCACTGCATTCTTTATGCATTTCAATTGAAAAGAAAAAATGTTGCTGAGGCGACAGAAATAATTTTCTTAGCATGAAAAGAAGATACTGTTACTCATAAAATGTGCGAAAAGTGATTCCAAAGCTTTTGGAATAATGTTTTCAATCTTCCTGATCTTCCAGATACCATCATACCCGCTATTATTTTTTTCAGATTATGTCAATAGCAACATAAAGTTATGTAGTGTCCTGTCCAAGATAAAATTTGCATTTTGAAATGCCAAAACGGCGAAAAAAATTTTTTTATTTTGCACATAGTTTATTAAAGCTAAAGGCTCCGAATTAATTTGCACATGTAACATTTTAAAGCTAATTTAGAAACTAGCTTATAGACAGTATTTATTACACAAATCAGGTATTAGCGGTTAAAGCTGCTGGTACTTCAGTCCCTCAGCATCACTCCCGTTATAAGTTCTTAAAAATAAGTAATATCACGATTGCACAAGTATTCAGAAGGCATCGTAAATAAAAATCACATTCCGTCCATATAATAATCCAGCTACGCCTTATTGCGTACGATGACGTATCATTATAAGGACTTGATACACTCGTTGGAAGCGTGCAACAAATAAATGCGAATTATTCTGATACCGGATGGAAGCCTCGGTTAAAAAAGAGACGGGGAATTGGGTACAGCGGAGGGTTGGTGATCGGTGGAGAGAAGGCGAGGGGACGAGGTTGAAAGCGAATAGCCTAGTACAAGGGGTGGTTTGTAGCCTGGGGATACGTTCGCGTTCCTAGATGAAGAAGGCACGGAGGAGGGTACCAGACGATAACTCGATCGGACATCCTGAGGCGGACGATGCGATGCAATAGTTTGTATCCGGTGGAGGGTGAGCCATCTCCAATCTCAGCCACGAAGCTGCGCCGCTTAAACAGGCACGACAGAAGCCATTACTTACCTCCTGTAGCCCTTGGCGTTACGAAAGTACCTACTCGAATTATTTTCACCGATTTAGCGCTTCGAGTGAGTCGCTCGATTTTTTCCGGATCATTAGAATCTGTTCTATTCATTTTATTCCGTCGGGACTCCAGCAGGACACTTTGTATCGCGGTAATCCAACGTGAAGACTTTAATGGACTCCGTTAATCCCATGAATTGATCTTTCACTTTAGGAACGATTAAACGAACGGTTCCGAATCGCTTTAATCGTTTAACGGGCAATAAAAATATTCATTGCTCAACTTTAATTAAACATAACTATCAAGGTAACAATAGTTGTCTCTTTCATTTAAATTTGTGTGAATAATAATAGTTGGTACATAATAATTCTCTTACGTTAATAGCGACATTTTACGATAATTATACTTAATATTTAATTAAGCTATACTTTTTGATAATAAATCTAGATAATTCCTTGTTCCAAAAATATATAATGGAGATGTAACTAAGGAATCTTCTTAAAACGAATCTTTTAGGTCAATTGGCCTCTTAAATTCACGATTAAATTAATTGTTCTTTTATGTGACATTATTCTCTTTCTCTTTCGGATAAGTAGGCTGCACAGAATTTCAAAGATTTATTACGACCCAGCAAACTGTCTTTTAAATCCGCGTTCCTCGCATTTTATATTCGAAGCTTGCGAGCGAAAAACGATTTATGATAAAATTCCAGTGTCGGTTAATTCAATGAATTTCAAAGGTGAAGGCAGATAATGAAATGGAGGTAAAATTCCACGATTGTAGGACGTAACGTACAAAAGACCGACGAAATACTTGGATGAGTCAAAGCTGGGTGGGTACGAGGAACGTGGACATTTAACATTCAACGCGTATGATTAGGCAGTCTGGCGGCGCATAGAAAATACGGGCGTTCCACAAGGTATATAGAAACTGGAGAATGAATTATGTAAGGCAAAGTACTTCATTCGTCTTGCTCTTGTTATTTGGTGGGTGTAGTTAAACTCTGCGTATTACCGCGTCTGAAATATTGCCAGTAATTTTTAAAGCGAACGTGCCGTCGACTATGCACCATTCCCCCTTGTACCTCCTTCTATTTCTTCAGAGCCTTGTTTGAACATAACCAGGGTGGCGCTGCTGCGAGCGCCGAATCAACGTAAAATTTCACGGACCGTGCTCGCATTTTTTGAAACGCTTCGCGGCAGAACGGAGCGCGAATATTTCGCCGTCACACGGCAACGCATTCCGATAAGTTTATTCTCGAAATTATTTTTCTCCCGCGTGGATGTAGCCACGTACTATGGTGAAACGGTATTTTTCCTGCAAGTTTCGACGTTTAAAGAGCGCGAAAGAAAGCCGAATGTAAAAGAAACCGAGAAAATTCGCATTTAACTTTATATTAAGAATTTAAAAACGTAGCGCTCCGCAATGGAAAAGTTGAACGTAGTTTATGCTATGAAAAGTTATTCGGTCTTTCGCGAAAGGAAACGAGAACGGTCGAAATTTTTTTTAAAACGTGCCGCGGTAGCGTTTACCGAACAAAGCTCGAACGAACGAAGACGAGCGCAGAAAAGTACAGTAAAGGTAGAGAAAAATATAAAAAGGCAACAGAAGAGCAAGAGAGAGTTATCGACAAGGAAGGAGCCGTTTGTCCGGTAAACAAATGCCGGTGAAAGCCACTCATTCGGCAAACATTACACAGGCTTACCACTACGAGACCGTCTCAACGATTGGTACATATTCAAGATTTCGTACGGCTGGCATGAAATATGTACCTATACGTACACATACCAAGCACAGGAGCTTGTTGCCCCCTTGCGCACCGTTAGGTAACTCTATTCAGAAGCTTTACCCGAGAGACCTTCGACCCATCTTAAACCATGGCCAAAGCGAATATGTTTCCACCGGCAGACGACGCGGCGTAAACTCGCCACAAGACACTATGGGACCGAACCATAACCGCTCGACCGTGATGTCGGATGACTACGGGCTTTTGCGTCAGTTTCACGCCAAATAAGGAAGCCGTCGTTGCACAATCCACCGTTGGTGCACACACTCTGCTTGGCAGAGGAGGCATGTCTAAATAAAAACACCGGGTATTTTCTTTACAAAATTTTATGGAAAATACAAAATTATTCTTCAACATCACCTATGCAGGATCTTCACGTTTCTCTATCGTTTTGAATAATAACTGAACGCTTTCGATAAAGTTTAAGCAAATATTTGAGGAATATTCTGTGTATATTATAAATAATACTTATACAGAATGGATAATACAGGGTGTTCCAAAAAAATGTATACACAGTTTGAATGATTATAACTTCGCTTTTTATCCAGATATAATTAATATTTAAACTGCAAAAGAATCTACATAAAATGTATGCTTCCAATAGCACTTTAAAATAAATTTTCTTTTTTCAAAAGTTAATCTTGGTCCACTCGTTATTTCCAATTAATTACACCGTGAACAAAAGGAAAAGTCAGAAAATTATGACCCGTTAAACAGTGTATACATTTTTTTGGGACACTCTGTATATAACTGATTCTTTTTAATGTTCCATCATGATAGTCCTATGCGCTGTCTGTTGTTCCATTTTAGCAAATGTTTAGAAGACACGTACGGAATTAATCATAGAGTGTTACACGCTTCAACAGAGGATACAAATTGTTAAAACATTTTACCAAAATAACTCATCGATGACGGTAATTTTGCGTAAATTACGTCAAGAATTTAATCGAAGTAATGTGTCGAGTATTAACACAATTCGTGCATTATTAACGAAATTTGAAAAGTGTAATTATGTTAACGATATCCCAAGATTTGGTCGTGTTCGAATTGTACGAAAATATTCAAAGAGTTCGTAAAAATATAGCCCAAAATTCTAACGAGACATTGTTCTCAACAAACGAATATTCGTCAATCAACTTTAAGCACCATTTAAGAAAAGGATTTGTATACACACTACCGTCCATAAATATTTGTCCACCTTTAGTTTATCTAAAATATACAATATATTTAAAATAAAACATCACAATGCAATTCTTACCACATTATTTCTCTCTTGCACTCATATAAATATCATGTTTCTATGTCAATCATATAAATTTGTATTTATTCTACTTAGATGTATTAACATTATAATCTTGATATAAACTTATCGTTTCGATTCCACCAAGAGATCAAATACTTATGGGCGGTAGTGTACATTTTCATCCATATAAAATTTAGTTAGCGCAAAAACTAGAACCTATGGACCATGAACATCATCGACAGTATAAGAATTCAATATTGCAACTTAACACCGAAAGTAACAATTTGTGGAAAAAAATTATAATAAACGATAAAGTCCANTTCAACAGAGGATACAAATTGTTAAAACATTTTACCAAAATAACTCATCGATGACGGTAATTTTGCGTAAATTACGTCAAGAATTTAATCGAAGTAATGTGTCGAGTATTAACACAATTCGTGCATTATTAACGAAATTTGAAAAGTGTAATTATGTTAACGATATCCCAAGATTTGGTCGTGTTCGAATTGAAAATATTCAAAGAGTTCGTAAAAATATAGCCCAAAATTCTAACGAGACATTGTTCTCAACAAACGAATATTCGTCAATCAACTTTAAGCACCATTTAAGAAAAGGATTTATATACACACTACCGTCCATAAATATTTGTCCACCTTTAGTTTATCTAAAATATACAATATATTTAAAATAAAACATCACAATGCAATTCTTACCACATTATTTCTCTCTTGCACTCATATAAATATCACGTTTCTATGTCAATCATATAAATTTGTATTTATTCTACTTAGATGTGTTAACATTATAATCTTGATATAAACTTATCGTTTCGATTCCACCAAGAGATCAAATACTTATGGGCGGTAGTGTACATTTTCATCCATATAAAATTTAGTTAGCGCAAAAACTAGAGCCTATGGACCATGAACATGATCGACAGTATAAGAATTCAATATTGCAACTTAACACCGAAAGTAACAATTTGTGGAAAAAAATTATAATAAACGATAAAGTCCACTTTAACTTGAGTAGTTCTATAGACACTAAAACTATCGTCTTTTACTTTATTTAAAAGTTATTAATCCAACCTGTATTGCTCACAGAAATATTTATTTAACAAATATCTTATCAAATTTGTTATACGAACGAAAGAAAAAAAAATGTAAAGAAACAATTTCCAAAATCCGCGAATTGTTTATGCAAAATTAAGTGATTTCGCGTATAATTACACGACCGGAGACAAAGATTTATACAGGTAGACATTTAGTTCGGACCGAGATAGTTTAAAACGTACGATGCGTCGCGCGTACGTTGAGACGCTGAAAACGTCGGCTAATCGTCTTGGTTATACAACTGGCATGCCTGGACGGCAGAAAGCGCGGATTTAATTAAAACTAGTAGCCCACGGCGAACATATTTTCCGAGAGAGGATACGCCCCCCTCGTACTCGTTACACGGACGCTAGAGAACTCGGTGGGCGTTTCGGATCCGGCATTCCGCGCGATGCCGCTGGCCTTTTTCCAGGACGAGATGAGAAATTGTGTAAAGTGCAACCGAATTTCTCAATTTCGCTGTAATGCTCGGAATTTCAGAATAAACAATTTTGACGCATCCTCATACTTATGGAACTTATATAATAACGTTCACTGCACTCCGTTATTACTACACGAATTCGCGCGAACCTTCCAGATAGTTCCAGTCGGATCGGCTAACGGAAAATTGGCCAAACAAAGCGATAGTTTAACTACGATATCATCGATTCTCGTTGTTAAAGACCATCGTAGCCATCTATTAGTGCGCGCATTACTATGGAACAGTGCTACAAAATCCACGATCGTGAGTACGTGTTACCTGTCGAATCTGTTACTATATACAGGGTGTTCGGTAACTGGTGGTACAAGCGAAAAGGGGGTGATTTTATATGAAAAAATAAGTCGAAAATATAAATAGAATAAAATTCGTTCATACGAGGCTTTTTTCTTTTTATTAAGAGTTTATTTTAGAGTGGTCACATTAACATTGAAGTCATTAGTGACCACTAAACGATACATGAATGGCTATTACAATGTTACTGTTAAGGATAGCGAATGACTTAATTTAAGATACGGACGAACCCTAACTATTTTTGAGAACGGTCATTTTCACATCTGGCATGTTATTAGTTTACCACCTAGAAACTGGCGAATATTTCGGTGTTTGTCGATTTCTGCTCAATAGTAAAGTGCCGTGCCCTAAATCTTCACCAAGAACTGACGCACGTGTACTTCAGCTGCGACCTTCTGACACCGTCACATCTGCACTTACCTGACTTGGGACTGACACACGAACTCTGAGGGCGTGACATTGACCACCTCTCTTGACACCAGAATTTTCAACTGATTGGAGATAGTATGCCTCCCACCCTCTTGGCGACGACACGCCTAACAAGGGTGTCTAATATTTAAGGAATGTCACTGTTACGATTAGATTAGAACTGCACTAGAATTGAACAAGCATGGGATAAGAATTGAATTAGAACTGCATTAGAACTGTGAACAACATTAGAACTAAATTAGAATGGAACAAGAACTGTACTAGAACTGCATCAGAACTATCAGAACCATTGTGAACTATTACACTGTGAAACTTGTACTATCTGAATCAAATATATTATTTATATTATTATTTATAAATCGTGTTGGCATCCTTGATGCTAAATATTCGACTCCACGAACACTGTGGGAGTCAACAGTTACAATGTTTTCGAAAGTGAGATAATACATTTTTCTTATAGTGAATTCAGCAGGTTTATGTGTCTAAAAAATTCCAGCACCCTATGGGTGTTGTCGGGATCGTTTAGGTTGGATCTCATGTCCGCCTTGATATTGAATCTAATTCTGGCCGATGCGAACCTAGGGCAGTTTAGTAGGATGTGCTGGATGCTGATCGGTGATCTACAAGACTGGCATTTTGTTATTAGGTATTCGTGGGTTAATCTTGAGTGGCCAGTACGGATGCGAGTGAGGATGACTTGGTTTTTTCTGGAAGTTGTTGAACTAATAGGATTTTCTGAAATGTTGGTTCTTATTACATGTAGTTTTGTTTGTGGGATGTTGAGCCAACTTTGATTCCAAAATTACAAAGTTCGGTAAAATAATTGCGAATATCGTAACCAATGATAACATCTAATGTTATCACTGATAACATGAAATGTTTTAATGAACCATATAGTTTAACCGTGTATTCAAATGCGCATTCTCAAACAGATAGACGGAAACAAGGCGGGTACGTCGGCTCCCACCATTTGATCCTACATAGTATTTTCGGTTAGAGCACTTTCCTTTGTTTTCTTTTATTAGGGGAAGATGGATTACGAACATCTAGGAGAGATTGAATAAACTTTTTGTGCATTTCAAACTTCGGTTAGTAATCTTTGAGTTCAGTCGCATTTTTTTAAAGAGATAATAATAAAATTAAAATTGGAATAAAAAAGGAAACCTTTCCCATTCGGAACCTTGTTGGGGTAATTGCGAATAGCTCTTAGGACAAAACCGAACGAGGTGGGTTAATTACGAATTGCATCATTCGAGGCCTTATAAACTATAGTCTTTGGCATAAAATATATTATAAAATTTATTTATAGTCATTAAATTCACACTTCCAAATCAAATGCTCAACGCGATTACGAACAATAACCAGGAAATTTCGACAAGTTAGAAAATAAATTCTAGTAAATATTTTAACTGGTCTAATCTTGAAAAGCACGCGTAAGCTCCTAAATCGAACAAGGTGACAATATTAACCCTTTGCACTCGAGGGCTCCGGAGCGGAGCCATTTAAAATTTGTCTTCAAGCTCGAGGGCTCCGCTATGGAGACAATGCAAATAATATTTAGTTCGTACCATAAGGACAAAGACAAATCACTTTTGCTGACAAATAACACAACATTTGAATCTGTAATCAATTAAAAAAAAAAATAATAACATACAATGATGTCCTTCCTTTGAATGTGCACATCATTTACGTACATATAAATATGATTTTTTCACTGAAACTGCTTCGAGTTGCTGGTAGTATGAATGAAAAAAAACTTCGCGTGCAAAGGGTTAAGCATAGAAGAGGATACCATATACGCGTTATTAAATGGGAGATATAGGACAAAAACGTGGAAATATGGTGTCGCTCGAATTTACCCCGCGTTCGCAATTACTCCATCTTCCCGTAACCTAATTGACTGCACCATAGAAGTTTCATATTACAATTGGTCGATCGACAATTGAAGATATTTTACAAATCTCTCTTAACCCTAACTATTTCCAAAAACTCCACTTTTGCTTGGTTAAGCAGTAAGTACATTTATCTAATTATAAAGAGCTTAGAAAAATACTGTTTCAATATATAATAAGATAGTCGTAGTGGTGATTTCAATGAAAGCACAATATCTATTTCTCTACGAATGGTATACGCGATTCTCATAACTAAAGGAAACTTAAGAAATAATTTATGTAGAAGTTTTTCTCAATATTTACTCTTACTTGGCGATCAAAACTCGTTATAAATAATACTGACATTATTTATAATCAACTAGTAAATACTAGTGCGAGTACTTTTGTTCTCACATCTAGCAGAATCTTTTCAATATTGCATCCGCTATAAAATAAAGAATATATAAAAATTCTTTTCCTCGAAACGATTTGTAACCAAGCGGTGGCTAAAGATGTCGCGCGCGGTTAATCCCAATTTGTGCGGCAGCAGGTTGTTTCGCTTTGAACACGAAGCGACGCGATACTGAGGAATTAGCGGATACATTGTGAACTTCGATGCAGCATATAAACGTTTTACGGTTATGCCGACAAAATGGATGCACGCGCAATCAAGCGACACACTGTCCGGCAGTTCGAGACCTGTATAGACGCACGTTTACAACGCAAAATGGTGGCGCAGGAACAGCAGGGGTGGGCATCAACGGATAGATCGGAAGAAAGTGGGAAGGGACGAATGGAGAGAAGCGAAGAGGAAAGGAATAGGGAAAGATCGAGCCGCATAAGGGAACGTCGAGACGATCCTGATACGTCGCACTGCCGTGAAGCGTGAGCGTATTGCACGACATAAAAGTAAGATCCACCTAGTGTCGGTAGGACACGTAACGCTTGAAATCGCTCGAAAGGAACGACATAAACGGCTCTTGCTTGTCGTTTATTGCTTCGTTCCGCTCAACGATGACTCTCGCACCGTTGCGCTCTTCGATAGATGTACCGGGGTCGTCGCGGTGCTGTAATAATAGCAACAACAACGATCGATCATAAAGTCGAGGCCGCCGGCCGATTCGAACGACCTTCTAACGACGAAGTGTCACGGCGCATCTGCTCGAGAAACAGAATGGGCACGGATTTCTGTTGCAAATTAATCAGGCACTAACACTTTATGATCGACTTGCATCGGTTGTGTCAAAACAAGCGTACCGTTTATGGCATAGAATATATTCGACAATTGGGATTATAGGATTTGTCGTAACGACAAGAATGTATAGTAACGGTTAAGGTTAGAACATATACTACCGCTGTAAAGTATCCGGACACTTGCTTATTTTTTATAGAATGTAATTTATGATTTTGTTATTTAATTGTTATTGTTGCAGCTCTATGTAGGAGAATGTTATGATAGAATAATGTGAATAAGTTACTGAGATAATATGTTCATGATAGAATAGATATTATTATTATATATTATCTATTAGAATAGATAAATGATATTACAGTTTATAAGTATCAAACCTTATGGAACTGTTTTGTTGTTTGAAAAGTTCTTCATATTTGGGTTATTTAACCCTCTATAGCCCGAATTTTGTCTGCTTATTGGAAAAAAAATTACGATTGATTACAGTTTTTCACTTTGGTTTGAAAATGTTTTAACTAATAATTACTGTAAATGGATCGTGGTGTCGCTGCAGTAATACAGTAATCAAATTTAATAGCGCAGTGATAACTGAACAAAATTAATTTTTTGAAATATAGATACATCAGTTTGTAACTTTTAAGTCACACGGTCCCATAGAGGGTTAATTGCTAAGCTATGGATTAAATAATGACGTTCTTCTACCATGGTTAATTCAAACAGTGTTCTTTTACAAATCGTGTATTTAATTTTAATATACTATTCACAAATTTTTATTAATACAAAATTTCAATTTACAGTGTGTCGATTCCTTAAGAAGATAGTAAATATTATTTTCAGTCATTAAATTGTCATTAATTTACATGTTTTAGTAATATTTCATGTACCATCACTAGAAACTGATTAGAAGTTGACAAAATCAGTGTCCGGATACTTTTGAGCAGTGGTGTATATGCCTTGAAAAAAGAAGTAATCGTTTACTAAAATGATACATGAACATTTCCCATAACACAGATCTATTTTTAGTTTCATTTACATATGTTATACCATTATTCATTATACAATATTTAACTGCGCTGGAAAGATTAACATTTTATATAAAATATCTAAGTTTAAATAAGTATAAAAATATTAACCAATATGTAATCTTAAGATTAACCAACCTGTAATATTAACCAAAAATCTATCAGTTTTTATATCAAGAGCGCTTTTAATTCCCAAGTCATCCTGCGTGAAAGAGTTAATAAACGTGCTGTTAAAAGAATCAAAACTGGAAGGAATCATATAACTGACGACAACACCATTCAAACGGTATCTATTAAATTATACAAATTTTTGTTACGATTTGTCTGCTAGAGGATATCTATTGTAGATTACGAAAAGTTGATACATATATTAAGATACGCGTCTCAAACCTCTCCGCGTATAAAATTTTGAAACAATAATTTTAATACCACTTAATCTTAAACTGAACGCACCGAAAGTTGGACTATGTACGTAATATTGAGCATATTGGAACGTAAAATAATTAATATTTCATACAAATCAGTACACAGAGAGGAAAACTATGTAATTTAGATAAAAGCTTACATCTCGTACTAAGAAAACGTATTTTTTCCAATAAAACAATTTCGGACGAATAAATTTGTTTGAAACAATGCTAACCCATCGGAACCTGTTAAAAGTACTCTATACCGTAACACACAATTCTCTTTTGTTAATTTGTTGGGAAATACAAAACTGTATCAAGCCACTCCAGTTTCACCCACATACTTTCAGCCTGGGAATAAAATTGGTTCGCATTACGTTTGAAGAATTTCCGTCGAAACACAATACAAAGTGTCAAGTACATTAAGATTATATTTTCACCGACCATTCGTTCTCCGAAAATGCGTCCTGTGTCAAACGAATCCGCTGCAAAGCCGTTCTGTGGTGCACGTAAACCTCTCCTTTCACTGAGGAACGAGCACGCGATCGTTTCCAATTCGATACCGCTATGCGTATCAAGAGTACACGCACGCACGAACGAGGGTATCGAATGTATCGCGTCGGTTCGACGAGGAAAAGCCTGTCGTATTTTCATGACGGTAGCTCTGTGCTGCCTCCGATAGCTTTCGTCCCGGCAGATCGATTTCCATCGTGATACGAGCGAAGGCTGCAGACCGGACAATCGAAAACCTGGCCTGAGGGTATACGCGGATTTCTCGTTTCACGGCGCCGCCTACGCCGACGCCGTCGTGTTTTCCGTGTCCCCGTGGACGTCGGCACGTCTGTTTGTCCACGTCGGTCTCGGACGGCCGAGATATTCGACCCCTCTTCGCCGTTCCTCCAGCATATATACGAACCTTATACCTATAGGTATGTAGCAGCGTGCACAGGTATGTATGTGTTCCAGTGAAGATGAACACGTATGCATGCTGACGTATATCTATATGTATACATAGGTACACGCCTCCACCGTGAGGTCGTCCCTCCAGTTTCAGTTGCGCGTATTTGCTATGCTCGCCCAGGCATGTTTCCAACTAAACTAACCTTGTCATGCCTCGACGCATTGGCGACGCTGCCGCAAAGCGCGTTGCTTGGAATCGAGTCCTTTCCGAGTGTTGTGGATAGCCGCGCGGTAACGACGTAAACGGTCCCTCAACATCTCTGCGTCTGGATATCTTCCGAGCATGTCCGGCCAGAAAATAAGTTTCATCGAAGCGGCCAGCCTGGAAAATTTCACTTCCGTCTGATCCACTTTCAAACATACTTTCGCGATTAAAGTCGAACTTTCCAGGAAATACGACGTTCCAATCGTTCTACGGAGTTGTAGAGATTTCCAAGTAGAAGAAAGGTGGAACGTATAATATATCCGCGTGGGTCTAGTCGTCGACGTTATCTACTTATTCGATCTGGAGGCGATTTAGATAGACTGTAGCCTTGTGAAGAGGTATTCTATCAATTATAAACATCTTTCGTGAAATATAATTCACCTTTTCAAGGAACAATACTAGGAACAGTACGATAAGAAAAATTACAAAATTATTATTCATATTTTGGCATTAAGTTCAAGCATTTTTGTAACGGTTTGCTCGTATGGCTACTTACTGTCTTCGATAAGCTCAGGGTTCAAGAAATATAAAATGCGAACATTATTTTTGTTAAAGAGTATTAAATAGTATTGAAGAGTAAACGTAAAAGATATTGTTGTTTTGTGTTAACACGTTACGGACGGGTGACAAAATTTCTCGTATTTTATATTTCATATCTTGAAAAGGTATGTAAGGTGGAATCAGGATTCGAACGGTTTTTCAGAAAGAGTCTGTAGGCGTTTTTGATACGCGTTTTAATAATGCGTGTGTTCGCTCTGAAGGCGGTTACAATAATGTCCTTTCCTTGGACTATCGAGGAGTCGTGAGGACGTTCCCGCCAGTATATCTGCCTGAGTTTATTGCCCTAGGTCCCAAGGAATTTCCCTTAAGTGGAGAAGTGCCTTGACGAAACGCACATGGCTTGCTTTAGCCGTTCGTCTACCACGATTTCTCTAACAGGTAAAAATAGTGAACGACTACGTATGAAAGATTACTTTTAAAATCTTCTTAACTTACGAAATTATTCCTAAAAACACTCGTGCAAGCAACAATTTATTCTAATTCTATATCGTAGTAAGATTTACAAAAATCAGGTTCCGTCGTCAACGTGTTAAATATACGCAAGGTAGATCGATACATGTCTCGGAAACAATTCCTTTTCACGGAAGTCTTCATACCGTCTCTTTCATTTTCATAATGAACATAATTTTCAGCAACATGGAGAGGTCATTGAAAGAGGAACATAGGTTTACAACATGATGCAAGAACCGCAGAAATGTTATGTCAAATATCCAACGTCGGTCTTTTAGTTGACAGGGTCAACTAGGGAAACCCTCGAGCACCGGCCACGTTCAACCACGCTTTTGCATTTGTGTTCGACCGCTCGGCCGATCCTTTGCCCGTACTTAATTCGAGCAGAAAGTAGTCGAGCGAACCCATAGTATACGGAGACTCATAATTTCTGCTCGACGGCACCTTCAAAGATGTGGAGAAACGTAATAACACGGCGAAAGAGAGGGGAGCGGTGAAAGAGCCGGAAAAGAAGGAGGGAGAAACGAAGAGCAGTTGAAACGGTGACCAAACCACTGCTTTGATATACTTATATATCCGTCACGTCGGAGGACGAGGTCGAGTCCACTTTGATTACCGGATGACGTTCTCGGACTGGGTTCGCTTTTGCGGCAGTCGAATGCTACCGATTCGTTGGAGCGTACTGGGGGAGCATCCGAGCATGAAGATGTCGTCCACCCCCTATGGACTCCCTGCATGGAGATTTCTACGTTATTTCGACTTCAATTTCACGTTGCCTCTTCAGTCGGTATAACAATTTTCGTCGACGTGGAATCATATCCTTCGCCGTTAACCGTCTCGTTCGACATTTATGAACCGAATTGAAACGCCATCAGCCTTGTCGCCGGTTGGAATTTCGAAATTATTATCACGCTTTTGGGGGCGTGACATAATTTCTTTACAGTTTCGATCCAATCTCTGCTAATTAAGGCATTAATTTTTTACCGCATTTCGAATTCCGTACTGACCGATACGCAGTGGCGGAAAAATGTTTCTGAATAATTAACTATTGATATTTACTTTTAAAGAATAGTTGAAGTAAGCTTCGTTATAAAGTAACATAGAAAAATGTTACAAATATACAATATAACAGCGTGTGTAACTTATAATTACACTTATGTATTTAAATATGTTATAATTGCGCAACAAATGTTTGCCGTATCACAAATAATAAAACAATAAATTACGGAACCATAAACAATGCTGGATTATCAATAAGCGAAATATGCACGTGCTTAGGACATCAGGGGAGAAAGGGGGGCGCCACAGAAATTTTCTAAATTTAACCCTCTATGGCGCCGTGTGACTTCAAAGTTACATATTAATTAATAAATACTCGTGTATTTACATTTGAAAAAATTTATTTCATTTAGTTATATTGTTACTATATCAGTGTAATGATACCACAGTCCATTTATAGGAATTATTACTTTAAAAATTTCGCGATCAAAGTAAAGTACTGTAATCAATCGTAGCTCCTTTCTCTGATAAACAAACAAAATTCGGACTATAGAGGGTTAAAAATCTTTTACATAGCAATAACACCTGCACAAGAAGGCCTTAAAGCCTTTTAGTACTTAGGACTTTTAAAAGTTCTAATCCGGCATTGACAATAAGTCATCGATATTATCCAGGTATCAGTAAAATTAATTTTCAATTTTTTTCAATTTTTTTTGGCCGTATTAGTAACCATGTTAAATAATTTCTGTTTTAAGTAAAACTACAAAATTAATTATTTCAAAATTTTCATAGATCAGCATATGTCGAATAACTTTGTGTAATTCGCTGCAAGTCCTATAAATTTTTAATATTATCTACCAAGGAGGTACGGTAACTGCGATAATTTCCTTATTTGAATGTTATATAAAGTGGAACGATGGCGCGAAGATATAACACGAATTCCAATATTGACGATGAACAATATCCGGAGGAACTTCAGGGCTGAGAAAGGAGAATACAGCCGAGCTCAATAACTGGGATGAATAATATCGAAGACGTCGTAACTATGTATTATATATCGTTCTGTTTTAGAGAATTAAAATTTCGGCATTTTATGATAAAACATTGTGCACTAGCATTAGATAAAGGTTAATTTTTCACCTGAACAGTATTAAATTATTAGATCATTTCATGAACTAGTATTTTATGGTATAACATAACCTATGTAATAGTCCAAAAATGATCTGCACAGGCATTCTAAGATACTAAACTAAATATTTTCGCGATATATAGATGATCTTATATATTTATCAATGAAATTATAATTATTTGCACTTTTCGATCGAATTTTTCAAATTTAATGCTCAATACAGCTAACATAGGGTAGACCGAGGCTAATCGGATCACAGGCCGAATCGAATCAAAATAAGAATGTTGTCAAAAGAAAGATTTTTAAGTTCAAAAAAATTTTGTATCATTCATGTTCAAATTAAATGGGTACTAATTACGAATTTATAATAAGAAGTTACCTTCTAAATCTTTACTATTATTTTTTCATTGTTAAAAGAAAATGATTAAGAATTAAACGCTCGACTAGTACGCGATTTAAGTTTATTATAATAGCACGTATGGAGATAAATTAGCAATTTTATCGTTGAACATCCCACAATTTAATATCTAAAACTTTAAGTCTGCTTTCCTTCTGAACTTAACATATCCAAACACTGATCATCATAGAATTTGTAATAAGAAGTTACCTTCTAAGTCTTTACTATTATTTTTTCATTGTCAAAAGAAAATGATCCGATTCGCCAACCCTACTCTTTATCGCACAATTAAGAATTAAACGCTCGACTAGTACGCGATCTAAGTTTATTATAATAGCACGTATGAAAATAAATTAGCAATTTTATCGTTCAACATCCCACAATTTAATGTCTAAAACTTTAAGTCTGCTTTCCTTCTGAACTTAACATATCCGAACATTGATCATCGTAGAAGTACGTAACTATTATGTCTCGATTACATCTTGAAAAAAAAAGTATTGCACAAGTGAAGCAGCGTACTTCAAATACCTGCGTAATTTAGCAACCATTGGACGCTTTTTCTTCTCGTTCTCTGATCGTTAAAATAAAAATAAAAAAACAAAAATACGCAAGACTGCTATTCATACGGTTTCATGAACAGCCGAACGGTTCACCGGTTAATTTTTCAAATTACTCAGAATAAAGCTGCAACTATTCGAAATAGGAATCCTGGAGTGATAGCCATGGCTGCGCAGTGATTGCTGATGCAAATATACATTCTCCCTCTCTTACCAGTGCTCTTTCTCTCTCTCTTTTACTCTCGGTTAGTTTGATTCAAGGATGGGGGGAAGAGGAAGTAGAGCTTTCTGCGGCCTGCCCCAACTCCCCATGAATAATGCAGACTCGATGTAATTGATCGCCCAATCGGAATGGCCTTTTATTTACTTTCCTCTGCTCCGAATCGACCATTCGTTCCTTCGTTCGCTCGAAAGTTATTTGACATCATTTACGAGCGAGGAATGCGTTTCGCTTTTTTCCTTCCTTTCTATCTACTGCTTTTTACCCTCTGTCGTCCGTGTATATTTTACGCGATAATAACGCTAAATGAGTCTTTACCACGCAAACTTTCTTATTATCCAATTGAGAGGGTAACGGTGTGTAAAACTTGTCGCGAATGAGCGATAATCGTGAAACAATTCGTCGGAACATCGACTGGTATTAGATCGAACAATTATCGTTCTTCGAATGGAATTTAACACTTTTCCTTCCTTCTCGAGTATACTCGTAGCTCGACTTTTATAGCTTCCGTTTATCACGGTTTAATTATACATTTACGATTGCCGATTAAAGAAATCAATGCTTTTGTACGTGAACTGATAACTTGGACTGTGAAATATTCAATTCATGACTACGGAGACACTCGAATTTCAAACTTCAAAATTTATATATTCCTTTTCAGAAGTATTATTAATTTTAAAACGGTACCTTAATGTTCCATTCTCGTACCAGAAAGTACTAAACTTATTCTATAAAATATGCATTTAAAATTCGGGTAATTATATAAGATAGCAAGATTATTAGTAAAAAAAAAAAATGTTGCAATGCGTTATAGGATTTCCACTTATTTAGGTGCATGAATAATTTTTTAAGAATTCGTTACATCAAAGGATACCTATTTTTACTTCAAAGGTATACATATTTATTAACCGATACAAATTTTATTAACTAAATAGAATGGTAAAAAAAAAGATTGTTCTTTATTCAAACTTCCTCGTTCAAATCGGCAAATCATGTGCGCCAACCGAAAAAAAAGCCGACGATCGCACAGTTGCAGTTTCGTCAGCGACAGTCACGTATCCCAAGGACCTTGTCTTGTCTTAACCTCCGTCATTTTACATGAACTTGGATGACCGCGATCTGGAAAGACTGTCACTGGCAAAGTAGACGTATTTCCTAGGTAGTATGTTAGGAGATCTCTTTGGGAAGGAATTTCTATTCGGTTCGAAGGTTGGGAGAGAACAAAGAGATCGACAGGACTATAAGGGTGGACGGAGAAAGGTATGGAACTGAGCAAACGGAAGACAGAGAAAGAGGATTCCGAGGAGAATGTGTGTAAGTCTCCAGGCACCGCAGCAAACGTAGGTCGCTTCGAATCCCTGAGCCAACCGTTCTTCCGTCCGAAAAGTTTCTTTCCGTCCTGGAGGACTATAACTCGACAAATTCAATCTAATGCCGGCTCGAACCGAATCCCGTTTTATCGAAATTTCAGGCAACATAATTTCAGCAGAGTTCTAAGAGGGAGTGAGAAATCGAAGGAAACGCCGAGCTAGAAGCAGAATGGACGACGAGACGAGATAGAAGGTAGAGCGTAGGTTGGTGTACTTTGGTAGTAGCGGGTCGTGAAGGGTGGTAGCAGCCGCTTCCACAGAGATAATGCAGTTATTTCATGCCCGGGTACCGGTAATTGGCTGCACGTTCGCGGAGGTACACCGGGCACACTCCGTGTGACTGCCGCTCGCTCGCTTTACCTCGCGAGACAGTACCGCGTTGCTCGGGCCAATTTCTCAGTCATAAAGTTAATGGCTACATCTGAAGAAAATCATCTACCTTTTTTTTTACGTCCCACTAACGACGCAAAACTCAATAACGCATCACTTCCGATCGCTGTTTATCGTGTTCACTGATTTCATCGCTCCTAATTGGCACCAATTTTGTAAAACTGAGTAGATACTCGATATCGACGTTCTTTGTAATAGCTGTTAACATTTGTGTCGTATATCTTTATTATCTTTTGTACGAATTAAGTATACGATATTACATCTTTATCGTTTATTCCTATACCTGCCTTCTTTGATATTTTAGTGTTTGTAAAATATGCACATATTTAATTCATTTTTTTATCTCTTTCTTCGATTCCTACGAATTTTGGTATCTTTGGAAATCTACCAGAATTCAATCAATAGACAGACAGTAGTGAAAATCGCGCTATACTAGACGGATTATTAGACGAATTTATGCAAATTCAAACATACACTATCGCTCATAAGTATTCGGACACTGGTAAATTTGTCAGCTTGATCAATTTCTAGCGATGGTACATAAATGTTACTAAAACATGTAAATTAATAACAATCTATGACTGAAAGTAATATTTTCTACTTTCTTAAGGAATCTGTACACTGTAGATTGAAATTATTTATTAATAAAGACTTGTCAATAGTGTACTAAAATTAAATACACGATTCGTTAAAGAACACTGCTTGAATTAACCATGGTAAAAGAACATCGTTGTTTAATTCATAGCTTAGCAATTAACTAACGCAAATATAAAGAACTTTTCAAATAACAAAACAGTTCCATAAGGTTCAACATTTATAGACTTTAATGTCATTTTTATTGCATATTGGCTCAGTAATTTATTCACAATATTGAATTTTATCTTATCAGAATATTCCGCTACACACAGCTGTAATAATAACGATTGAATAACAAAATTATAAATTACATTCTGTTAAAAATATGCAAATGTCCGGATACTTGTGAGCGATGGTATACCTCTAATTCTAAGTTATAATTGTGATCGCATATCGCTAATGAGATGTGAATCAGTTTGAAATATTATTGCATCGCGGACAGACCATTAGTGACGATTAACTTCATGCAATTTAAAAAAAAATTGAATGATCGTCTATCCCCATATGTTCAATCTAAAAATGATCTGGAAAAAGAATTGCTTTTAAATAACGATAACAATAACGATGAAACTATGGTCTCTTTAAGCGATGAATCTGTACAACCAATATTGGCAAAACGGCGTCGTTGGAACTTATTTGTTGATACTTCCGATAGTGAATGAATATCAAATAGCGAAGTACATATTTTTATTTGAATTAAAATTTCAATACAAATATTTTCCTCTTATATCTTTAAATGTGCACATAGTTTTTTTTGATAAATTTTTACCTTTTTTTTAACGATCAGCTTCACCGTGCATATATAAATAACAGGTAAGTGTATTATCATTTGCGTTTCTAAACAAAAAATAAAAAAACTATGTTAAATTTATTTTACGCGTAATATGCGACAGTTTATCGCGCAATATGAATACTAATCGCAATTTTTTCGTCGCGTTACACGAATTCAGGTTAGGGTAATTGTGGATGGGATAGCCTTTGCGTTGAGATGACTTGATCACGTATAAACTATGAAATATCTCATTTTTCAGCTGTTTTTAGCGGCATAATAAATATTATAGATATTAAATTATAAATTCACGTGCGTTTACTTAATAAATGTATTTTTTTAGTTTAGATGTCAATTAAATTTACAATATACCGATTCTGTTAAAAGAAATGGACCATCGCCCCCTAACTTACCATATAAGAACAGTTCGAAAAAGTTTGCAATTCTATATTTTAGCAACGAGTAGAATACACAAACTTTTTCGTTTTGAACGTACGTGTTTGCTTGGAAGCTCAAGAAAGGGAACATGTTTGTAAAAAAATTTACAGCGAAAATCTTCTCGCCGAATGTTTCTGCGTCAGAACTAAACGGCGAATCTCGTCCCTTTTCGCGAAGACAAGCTGCCTTTTAGCAAGTGTTTTGTGCGAGGCGCCGTTACCCTAGATAACAAATGCTAAGTGTTTTCTCCGTTATCAGGGATATGTCTGAGACATTGGACGAGAGCAACATTGTACGTTTACAGTAGTGTTTAACGTCCCAACGACGGTGGGGCGTGTTTACGCGAGAGGGAAATCAAGGCACGTATTGCGCAAAGTGAAATCGAAATTTCTTGTCTCCGCTATATAACCAGACCCTTCCAATAGACTCGCAGGCAAATTTAATGGCACCGACCGACAAAAACAGATTACCGAAATTGCAAGTTTAATGTACTGTAGTCCGTCAAGCAAGGAAATTGAACAGGAGCTTACACAAGAAGAATAAAGTAAAAAGAACGAAAATATTTGGAGATATTATTTGAATTTAATTTCCATATGAATAAACGAACTACGACTGATAAAACGAAGGAACGCAGATCTAAATAATCTCTCTGTTAAATATGTTCGCTATTTACTCTGTGCTTCGTAAGAATTAAACTCTTTGAAATTCGTAACTCACTGAAGCTCACAATTCTGATATTAACTTACGCTCGCATTTTTTGAAATTTATAATATACAACCTGGTGCACACTTTCTTAACTTTTTGTCAGATTTGCAGACGGCTCTAAAAGGTCCAACGGATACTCTAAAGGATCGTCCATCTCTCATTTACACTCTGATCTGAAAAACTGAACGCAAACATTTTTTAATCGTATACATCTTCTGCGCGTTGATACGTAATTTAAAAGGCAGCTTAACGTTCCAGTGTCGACGTGAAGTTTCATAGACTCTACTTATCACATACATATCGATGTTTGATATTCTAGGTTCGGTTTTGGTTTCGTTGGTTGTCGCAATTAGAATTAAGTTAATTGAGTTGTAATTTTTTTTAATAAATTTTAAAATCCACGTATGCGATAGTCTTTATCGCAGTAATTCTTTTATACGTGTCATGTATTAGGTGTCGGAAAAAGTTCGTGCGAATTTATGGTACAAAATTTAGAGAGTTTAAACTTTCCTGAAATTTTATTTTATTTAATAATCACTGTTAATTTTTGCAGCTCTTCTCCAACGTTTTTTAAACTTATACATTCCATTGGTATAAAAACCTTGAGCTTTGATTGCAAAAAATGAATTTGCTGCTGTTTTCATCTCGTTATCGTTTTGAATTTAACTCGAATGTGGAATAACCTCGAGCCACTTTTGTATGCTCTCTTTTTATTAACACAACGTTCTCTACAAACACTAAAATACGTTTTGCTACATTTGCTGCTCTATTCTCAGAGTTAAATTCGTGAAGTTTGAAAGCATGAATTTCTAAAACTTCGATTATCATCTTTAACCTTGGATAGACAACGGAACGTTGGAACAAATAAAAAATTATAATAGTGTATACTAACTAAATAAACTAAATCTTGTAACGATACCATACCACTGTTATATTATTTCTGTAAGATACTACAAGAAACTAAAATTAAATTTATCTTTGACAAAAAACCTCACGAACTTTTTCCGGTACCTAATAATTTTTTAACCGAAGTACTATTTTATGTTACAGTGACCGACGTTTTGTTGAGTACAGCGTACGCGAAAAATTTATCACATTTTTAGTAACAATTTTCGCGGGTATATTGAAAAGCTCGACTTTCGAAGAAACTAATAAACTTCAATAATCTGGCACATTTCACACAAAGCAATTCATTTCTGTAACACCGAGCAAGAATAGTACCGACCAGATACGAGGGACCGGTTCCTTCATCCCTCCCTGAAATCTAGCTCTGCTAGCCACTGAACAATGTCTTTCATATAATATGGTAGTACCGTTTCATGGTTTCACTGTTCATTCGCCTTTTCAGTAATGGAGGTTGACAGATCCTTTGATGATGCCATGGTAAAAGAGAAAAGGGAACTGAGTTGGGGCGTATAAGAACCCCGTATCTGTAACCCTCCACTTGTCGCCGTGTCGTCGGCGATGAATTCTATAGATAAAGAAAAAAAAAGACACTAACCATCATAAGACTACCCGAAACGTCCTCCGTTCATGAGCAAGACTGCAAATATTAAGTTATTTAATTCTTCTTTTTGCGGAAAAATCTCATCACTTTGAACAACGGAAGCTTGTTGTTGGATACGAAAACAATAAGAGAGAGAGAAAACGGAGTTAAATGACAAGGGGAAAAGCATAAACAACCGAAGAACTTGGGCTGGCTAAGGTTCGAGGTCCGATTGCCGTTTTACAACAGGACCAAATGACGAAAGACGACGCCACGGTACTCGGAAACGCTGGCTGAGATTTAGAAAACCACCCGAGCACACACACAGACGAGGTATAAAAGTAGACAACTCATCCGATGTACTTTTAAAAAAGAAGGTTTTTAGGTTATCAAAAAAAGAAAGAAAGATAAAACTATCCGATTGTTATATTGTTGTAAAAATAGATGCCTATGCTTTGAAACCTAATCAATTTCAAATTCAAAGTCAGAAACAAGTAGAATTGAAGAAATGCCTAATCAAAATCAATTAGCTCGTATTGTTTTCCACACAATTAATAATTGTATCACAGATTTAGTGGTGCGATTAGTAATTATACATCAAATAACATCGATTTCCCGGGTCTGACCGCACGGAGGTTGCCGTGTATGGAGACCCACCCTAACCACGTCATTCACCCTCCTCCTAAGCAAATATGTAAAATACATTCTTCTTCTAACATACGTGTATTTGCAAAACGTTCAATTTCCGATCGCTATGCAAATGGCTAGCTGGAAGAAAACTTTGGAATAACTTACGCGAATTACCAGAAATATAAATATCTATGAAGAAAATAAATAAATGAATAAATAAATCACACATAGATTAACCTATGGAATAATGTGTTCATTCTATCCTACCTAACTGTAAACACTTCTTAAATTAAAAATTACCTGTTTAATTAAATATCTAACTTAACTTAGGAGTAGAGCCAACCTGACTGAAGATTTATCTTAACTTAATAAGAACTCGTCTAACAATAGAATGTACACCTTAACTTAAAAATGACCTTCCTAACTGTGTATTGACTTCAAAATTAGTGTACCTAAAAATTAGAAAGATCACATTTTGCTGGAAAATAATCTAATTTTGTGTTTTTTATTAATAACTCGTTAACAAAGACTAATTTGACATTTTCGCAAAGAAAAAAATTGCTTGAAATCATATCAGGTATTACTTATTTAAAGATTCTTCACTTTGTTTAGGACACCGTGTATATTTTGTCTGATTACCGAGCGTTTTTTCCTATATTATATTGAAATTGTCGCCAGCTTCATCTTTATTAAATTAAGCAGTTTTTTGTTACATTATTGAATTCCATCGGCAGATACAACTTATAAGAATATCGAATTTTTATTAAGTTATAAACAACATAAAAAGCTTTATTTTCGAATGATAAAAACGATGTCGTTTACGTTAACACGTTTTCCGGAAGACTGAAAATTTCTGGCAAAATAAGTCATAGCGAACCAACTTTCGTATCGCAAACTCGAACGAATAGTTCTTAAAAATTTCATCTGATATTTATTCATCGCTGAAGACTAAAGAAAATTTTCTATATTAATTTACAACGTGGTGTACAGAGGAATAGAAAATCAAGGGTGAAATTTAAAAAAATAAATGCATTCGGGTTACAAATCTCAGAATCGTATTCCTTCATAAGTATTCCAAAGAGACACCGCTCCTCCACGTTTAAACTGACATCAAATGTAATGGTTTCCTGCTTGAGGTATGTACGTGTCACCGGCAAATCCCCGGTGCCTGTTTGAATGTTCTTAACGGAATTTTAATTTCTCTCGCAAGAAATCTGTCACGATAATGTAACTGTGTACCTGGATTCGGAATCTGCAACGATAAAAGTATCATTTTTCCACATAAAAGTGTATTATCCATCGCGTTCTGAAAACGAGATAATAAAACACAATGATTCTTACAAAATGTGTAAAGACCAAGTTCCGAGCAAGGGTGTGGACAGAAAAAGGAATCGATGAAGAAAGTAAGAGAGATCTCGAAGATAAGTTGACTTGTGAAGCTCGAATGAAACACTACATAGCACCCAGACGTCCTTTCAAACGTTCATGGCATGCGGTTGTATGTAGGAGCATCCGGCCCGAAACCATCCCTAGATACACGTACGCTTAAGTAATTTAATTAGAACAACTCCGGTCTGGAGACGTGACTCCGTCTCTTTGGTCTGGGTCGGGCTCTCCATGAGAGAAGAGCATGGAAGGAGAAAAAGGGAGAGGAAGGGAGAGAAAGGACGACAGATCAACCTGCAGACGGTTGAAGATGAGAACAGGCCAGGGTAAGAGTAAACACGAACAGAGACGGACCAAACTCCGAGGAAACGTGTACACGTATGCGGTGTGTATGGACACGCGGTTTCTTGTATTTGTGTGGTCGCATATGTGTGCCGTTGAAGAAGAGGTCTACGGTTGGAACATCGTGCGGCAGTCACGATAGTATTGCTGCTGCTTCGTACCCTCAGAGTTTCCTCAAACCCTTGGTGACACTACTGTGCCACCCTTCCTTGGTCTGTACGTTCCGACGAGTGTGGAATACGTTAAAAGAATGATGAACAGACCATATTATGCTCGTACATTCTTGCTCGGTGATCTTACCGTATCTTTTATCTGAGAGCATAATGTCACGCACGCGTGTACGTGTGAAGATAGAAATGTCAGGAAACGAAAGGGAAAAGACATTATTTTCATGTTCCTTCGTTATAGTCGTACACGAATATGAGGTTGGAGCAGAAAATTGTTCTACAAATTAACAACTATCCGCGATGCTTGTTTATTTGTACGAAAAATGTGATGTGCGTTTGTTTGTACGTTAAAATATAAAATAATAGTTGCGATGTCTTACTTAAAGTGTAGGGATATATTATCGTAGCATGTTTACGAAACGTTATGCTTTTCTAAAAGGAAATGCATTTCGACGTTTATATTTTCCTGTGCTCGCATGAAAAGCACGTCGGCCATCGTTGCCATAACATTACAAGCTGCTATTTGGAAACATAATGTTTACATCAGAAACGCAACATGTGGACGTTACGAAATTCGATTATGATTGATTTTCGAATTAATTAGCGGCAAACAAACCGACCATTTCGAAATTAATATGCTTGAGTTCATTACTTTAAGCTGCCTGTTTACCGTTCTGCGTTTACACAGTAATACATAAAAGATATCTTGAACGCCCAACAAAAACAGAGAATTGTACCTTGACCAAATTTTTGGCATTCGAATCGAATATATGGTTTCATAAACTGGTATAAATTTTAGGACACGATACCGAACAGTAACTGAAAATCAATTACTAGCTCAATATGCGTACAGATAAAATTGCAACAAAATTGTTTGCTTTGGTTAAATTAAACTCTGATAAAATAAGTTTTCACATTTCACGTGTAACGCATTGGCTATAAATGGAATAGTATAATTCTTGCGAAAGGGAATCTCATCGTTGGGTTGAACTCTTGGCCAGGAATCGAGTTACCTCGACAAATCACGATTTAATAGAGCTTGCAGATCTATTCCTCGTACGTGGAATGAAAGGTTCAGTCGAGCTTGTGCTTAGCCAAGCATAGGATCGTTCTTAGGTCGCCGATGGAAGGTCGTGCCCGGCATTTTCCTCGGCACGTGACCACACCCTTCTCTCACAAAGAGTAGAAAATGGAGCCACACTTACCGGGGTTTTCCCTTTAAATATTGTATTAAACTCGCACGTATTCTCTTTCGCGGTTGAAACGTCCACGTAACACCCATTCGTTCCGTTCAAAATATTTCCTGATAAATTAAATTCGGCAAATTATTTCTTCGAATACAATTTTAACGGATAATTAATTAAATTATACAACCGTACTTCGCGATGATCGTGAAACAGTGAGTATACATCACGAAATATCACCGAGACGCAATTATTTTCTTTCTCTATCAATTTGTTACTCAACTGTTGTTTTTCCCCAAAGAATTATGTCATTATTATTGAATATCATGTTTGTCTGGCAAATATATTACGAGAAGAGGTGGCAAATCTTTCCCTTTATTTCAGCACTCTAAAAAGGCATAATCCATTTCTCTTCGAAGATAGACAAACATATCTTAGATAACTGGATGGTAAGGTACATAACGTGTGCGCTGTTGGCTGGCATTGCTGGATGATAAATACAATCTCGTCTGCAGTAAACTCGGGTTGCTTTATCGGCAGCCATTTAGACAATGAAGATAGTATTTCTCTCGCGGTTTTATGCTGTATATCACCACACTAGAGCAACGATAGTGTAGCTTGTGCGGAGATACCGTCACGCTACCAACAACTAAGGTCTTGGTGTAGAAAAAGGCGAGGGTAGCTGGCTGCTAGGAATGAGAAAACGGAGGGTACGAGAACGAAACAAGTTATAGATTTATTTTACCACCAGTCACGAGAAACGGATTATAACGAAACGAATTGCTTCTTATAGTGTCAACATTTCCTCTCCCGTTTGCTGCTTCTATCGGAGACAAATATAGGTTTCCACATTAGTCTTTTTCTTACTACAGTCGACGCGATATAAGACAACCGTTTTTATCGAGCCACCTATTATTTCATTGAGAACAAATATTAATAACATAGACGAGAAAATACGTAAGCAAAACCGGCTATAGTCGAGGTATGAGACTGATGACATTGATTTCTTATTTCCAAGCGTCAAATACTTAGAATCCGTGTATAAGACGTATATTGTTACTAATAATAATCATCTCGTGGTATTTATTGCTTGTTACGTACTATGTTTGAGTACTATGTTTGAGGATGTCTAGTCTATGTTTGAATCAACGTTACAATTTTTTTATAGCGTTTCAGGGTTGGTTGGTATATCGTCAGAGTACTGTCAAATTATCATACATAATACCATTTTTAATTACTTAAGATGCATTTCACAAACTTAAAAATGACTTTTGTAATTGTTTTTATCTATAAAGTAAATATAAATTGAATTCAAACTTAAAAAGTTTCTCAACCTTCATAAAATTTTATCTCTTTTGTTGTCAATAGATTGCAGAACACTTTTATATTTCAGCTTAGCGTGAATAAAACAAAATACTCGAGCATTATCTGGTACCTGAAATTAAACTACGGTGCTTTAGTGTGTCGTTAAAATAAGCCTACAATATCTTGTGATATTTATTGTTGATCGTTTCGAGGCTCAGCGGTATATTCGTTTTTTATTAGTTAATCAAGGTACTTAAATATTTTCAATGAAATTTATATCGTTAAACGGAGAAGGAGAAACTGTTTAGGAGACCGTCAGGCCAGTTTTCTGCCTTCTCTTATTACAAGCTCAATTTTTATCTTCAAGAAGAATAGCCCCAATTATAAAAAGAAAAAAAAATAGACGAAGGAGCCGGTATTACGACTTGTCGTAAGTCGAGTTTTACGACTTCATGGTACGTGTTTGTCGAGCGATTTCCAATTCGTTGTGTTCCCTTCGTCGATCCACCGGACATCACGGAGAACCTTGGGGTGCTTTAGATCCTTGAAGGGATCTACGAGAATCCGTGAACGGACGTTGACGAGATTGGCTATAAATTTATTTGTCCTTTTAAACGTGATATTGTTTTATTGCTGGATAAAGGAACGAGCAATATTGTGTTTCATTCTTTCTCTCATTCTTTTCTTTGCCTCGACCCGAAGATGTGTTATGTATTACGAAGCAGAAGGCCGCGACGCGATAGTGAGTGTACGGTATCGCTGTGTCACGAGGACACGAAATACGATGTCATAAAAAACGACGTTACGAACTACTTTGTAAGTAGTATAAGAGCGGCGTGCGTCCAACGGCGTCGTTTAAAAGTACTGAAAATTCTGAAAAAGCCTAAATTTAGCTTGATTATTTTTTCCTACCCCGAATATTATTAATTTTGTTTAGTGCCAAGTAAAGTGTTCCTTCTGAAATTTTTATTTTAATAAAGAATGATAAGATCGTAAAACATTTTATTAACACCCACGCAAATTTAATATTATGAAATTTTCTTGGGAACGAAAACAAATATATTTATGTAACTGAGTTTAATTCAAGCAAAATATTTTTTTTATTATTCTAAACTAATAATTTGCCAAATTTTCCGCCGTAACACTACAACACGAGACGAACCATTGCTTTCCGTCGTTTTCCGAAGTAGCGATCATACTGTAAACGAGCGATAAACTTCGTAATTATGTTACTTCTTAGAAGGGCAGGTTTTGTCAAACTTGTCAGAGTTCAATATCGTAGTTGATTATCGAGGCTGCAGGTAACCGCTGCCATTAAACTTACGCTTCGCATAAAGCCCTACCTTTCCCATAAGCAGACTTTTCGTTAAACTTAATTATCCCCGACTCGTCGGCAGATTGATCAGCGCATTTTATGCGGAACGAGGCTAATAGGAATTTCACGAAATTCAATTAAACTTCGTATGTCGTGCACACTGGTCCGGGTCTCGTGAAACAGCAATTATCAAGGTTTCAATTAGTAATGCGATACGTTATCGGTTAAATAACTCTGTTATCAAGCGGCAGGAAACGAAAGGTTACAAAGCTGGTATTTCGTTAAATAAACGTAACTATGCACCATCTAAGTACCTTCTGAAGGCACAACTTTCAATGAAGTTCTCTATGTCTAGCTTCAACTATAGCACGGCATACCGCGCTAGATTTAATTATACCTGAAACTGAAGCCTTTATTAGAGACATACTTTTAATAAAATTTGATTACTGCCACTGTGTAATATGAGCGAAACGCGCCTCAATTTGAAACAGTTAGCGAATATTAAATAAACGAAAATATACGTTGAGCGAAACCGTGGAAATTAATGCGAACTTACTTTTAATCGAGCAAACAGCGGAAAAAGAATATTGCTGCTCAATGCGCTAAGTATTCCAGCTTTACTTAAATAAAATTCAAATGTTACCTCTCGTCCAATCGATACAGGCAATAAGGTACTTGTCCGTTTTACGTTTCGTTTCTTTTCTTCAAACTCGAGTAAAAGGTGTTTTTTTTCCTTTAGACAGGTGATAATTGTACGCATTATTTCGTCATTAATGGCTGATTAAGAGTTAATTAGATTTCGATGCGACTAATTATGTCGAACTAAATGTTATCGTTTCGGGGATCCTAACTATTCGCAATCTTCCCATCTATTTCTCTCCTTTTCATCATTGATAAACGAAACTTTGTTAATTAGGAGGAAGCCGTTGGTAATACCAGTAACTAATTGGCACCCAAGGTATAAACCGGATGCGAGAACAGTTGCCTGGACTAAACTCAAGCAGATTGTTACCGGTGCAAATTAGTCTGTGCGTATCGAGGATGGAAGAACTTGTCTACTGTTGATCATATTGGCTTTCCATGTAGTTTTCAGAAGCCTTGTCGATATTCGGAAATCCTACAGAACTTTCTAAAAACACGCGCTAAACTAATTGAAACCAATTCGATACATTGCATTGTGGCGTTATAACGAAAATGAATGAAAGTGGAGATAGAAGAAAAAGGGAAGAAAAACGGAACGGCGTTTCGTCTCGAATTTACTAGTAACTCATCAGCAAGGTTTCCTAGTAGACCGGTGTCTTAGATACGAGTCAAAGGGCTTAATCGAATGACAAGACGCGTATTTTATATAAACCCTAATAACTGATAGGAACGTTAACAATAATACAGTATCGAACACAAAACTTTAATTTTAAACATAACTAACTCCAACGATTCGCACTCTAACGATTTGTACCTCGTTCTGTCGATCTGCATGGCTCACGACACTACGGGAAACGATAGTTACCAGTTTCCGGTGACCGGTTGGGCGCGCAGCGATTATCAGCGCAGCGAATAACGAGAATAGCAAAGTTTCTTTTTCCGTATACACTGGAATCCGTTTATTAGTATTATATAGAGTTGCAATTTTGGACGAGAATAAAACGTGACTGATAACGTTACACATATATTCCCGTCCATGATTCGCCGGACACTTAACAAATTTGGAATAAAAAAAAAGTTTGTGCTATAGGTATAAAATGACCCAACCAATCACTAATTTTTCACATTATACAAAACCTTAAATTATATCTTCTTAAGATCTTACTGAACGTTTACTTCAATAAACTTTTTATTCAAAGCGAACTTTTATTCAAAAATTGAACTTTTTATTCAACTTACAAGCGTCTGGTGACTAATGGGCGGGAGTGTACATAGGGGATAAAAAATTTTCATTGTTGAAGGGTATGCTTCTGAACAAGATCCATTCACGTATTTTCTACGAATTATTGTCATGCATTCGTGTAAAAGATAAAAGGTATACTTCGGTTATAAGTAAATTTCGATGAACGTAAATTACGAACTTGCTAAGAATTCTTATCGTCTGCCACTAATATAATTACCACAATTGATACTAATTATTTTTATCTAATTTTGTATAGATAGTTTTGGGACCGAGTGATTATGATAACAATAGCCGATTGATAACATTATGCGTGATTATAATAACTGGATTTCACTGTTTTTGTATTACTTAACTATGGAATCGCACCTATCAACATTAGGTGATTTATCGATCTTGCTTGCAGTGACAATAGCATTACCACCAATCAGTGTCTGTAGAAAAAATTGTGAACTGAGTTGAAGGAGTGAAAATTTTCAAAAAATTTCCCATTCAAGATGATAGTAGAAGGGGATAATGATGTCAGGTTAGAAGTTCTTTATACAGAGTCTTGAAAAAAGACTATTCAATATTTATGATACATATGACACACTATACTGAGTAGAAAAGCCTCAATAACCATAAATCGAAAGGCCAACCATTTCTGAGATACAAATATTTTCGTATGTTAGCATCACGATTGACTTACTGCATTCTATCATCCCTTAACACTAAACCTGTCGACTATTAAAATAGACCTATTTGTACCGAAAGAAATAAAAATAATAAATATTCTAAAAAAATACATAACGTAAGGAAAACAAATCTTTTCCTATATTTTTCACAGAAAATTACGAAAAATTCCCCAAATTAAATCATTGTAAATTTACAGTACGGAACAAATAAATTCAAACACTGACGTTTTTCTGTTTGTTTGTTATCATGGTAACGTCACGTACTTATGTCACTCACATATTTCTTTACCATTTTAAAATCTATATTTTATATTGAAATTTGTTATATTTAATGTTCTACAAGCATCACGTTAATACACTGAATCATTTAAGTATATTCAGAAACATCATTTGTTCGGTACTGTATACAATTTCTATGAGAAATTGCAGTTGACCGCTTTGGTAGCTTTAGTGTTAAACACGGTGTCAAACAAAAGTGGATTGGACGTTGTGGACCAATTGCACGACTCTCTCTATTCCCCGATTTAAATCCTTTGGACTTCTTTTTAAGGGGATATTTGAAAAGCAAAATGTATTTTTCGCCAATAAATGACTTACAAGAACTACGTAACCAAATCCACCATGCTTGTCAAATAATTTGTCAGTGATGTGGAATTTTCAAAATACATAGTTCGCGAATCTGTAAGAAGATGCCAAGCGAGTATGGAAATAGGAAGACACGTGGAACACCTGCTGCACGTATTGAAAAATTGGTTGTAAGACAATCATAAAATGTTAACATACAACAATGTTTATATCTCAAAAACAGTTAATCTTTCGACCTATGTTTATTAAGGCTTTTTTACTCGGTACAGTGGGTCCTATGTGCCATATAAAATATTTAATGATTTTTCTTAACATCCTGTATAGAAACTAGATTGTGAGGACTTGTGATAAAATTGGTCTTATATATGATCGCTCTGGTGGCGAATGTAGAAGGACCACCATAGTATGAAGCATAGTTTCATTTTATATGCAAGAAAATTTTGATTAATATCCAATTATTAGCCCTTTGCTTCATGATTTTTTCAGTATCCGTACATGTTAGCTGTTCACTGTTTTGATACTGTGTCAAATGCAAAGCATTGAATTATACGTAACTTGTATTAAATTAATAACTGTATCCTCAATCTTATAAATCGAAAATATAATCAACCCTCTATGGGACCGTGTGACTTAAAAGTTACAAACAGATCTATATTTTAAAAAATTAATTTTCTTTAGTTATCACTGCACTATTAAATTTGATTAGTGTATCACTGTAGTGACACTACGATCCACCTACAGTAATTATTAGTTTAAACATTCTCAAATCAAAGTGAAAAACTGTAAGCAATCCTAATTTTTTCTCCAATAAGCAGACAAAATTCGGGCTATAGAGGGTTAAAATTAAAATCAAACTTTTTTACAAATATAGTGTGTCCTTATCCTATTTGAACCATAATCTTCGCCAGAAGTGCAACTCGTGATTACACTAATTGTAAGTCAAAGGGTGAAGTGACTTAACTGTTTTCATGATATTACGCAACAATTTTGAAATTTTATTATGCCAATTTTTCTCGATAAAATTAGAATTTTTAAGAAGATATAAAATGTTATAAGCTACTTGGAATCTCTACGTAGAGTTTGATATATGCACTTCCGAACGATATTCTCGTTCAGGAGGTTAAATATTAAAACGATAAAGCAGAACTGTTTCTATTTGAATAAGTAACGAGGAAGGATGCTTTATACGTTAAAGGTCGTAATTCAATTTCGTTAACTGGAGTGCACAGAGATTTGCGGAATTTCGCAAATAGTTTCGCATGATGTGATAAAACAATCCATGTAGTGGTGAACGTGTTAACGTAGGAGTCGTAAAAAAAACGTGGTAGGGCGAAAGCTTATGAGACCAAAGGGGATACTTTAACGGCCCCATAAATTCCAACGGTCATCTTCCGCCTCGAAGCTCCGGATAAGCGTCCCTGTAAAACACGAACGAGACGAGATCTCGCTACGTACAATTAACCCTTTAAACCATTTAGTTTTTGCACAGTAGAAAATGAATACTTTTAAATATTAAGATACGAATTCAATAATCGTTTTCGCTTTACTTGGTTATTCGCATATTAATACAATTCGTTTCATCGTTTCAGAATGTTGTTCGATCTTAACCTCGGCGCACCAGGTGAATGAAAGTTACATCCTCAACTGCGTGGAATTAGTTTTACCTCGATCATTATTAACCCTCTGTAGCCCGAATTTTGTCTGCTTATTGGAGAAAAAATTACGATTGATTACAGTTTTCCACTTTGATTTGAAAATATTTTAACTAATAATTACTGTAGATGGAACGTGATGTCGCTACAGTGATACAGTAATCAAATTTAATAGTGCAGTGATAACTAAAGAAAATTAATTTTTTAAAATATAGATACATCAGTTTGTAACTTTTAAGTCACACGGTCCCATAAAGGGTTAATCTACACATACATCGTTTGAATAAAAAAGAAATTTAAAATTGTGTTTTAGCGATTTTATAATAGGATCAGATCCAAATAAAACAATGATTTATCTTTTGAATCTTTTAAAGGTTAACAAATTAATATGTTCGGAAACTTTTCTTTGAAAAAAATACAGCAGTTTTAAAACAGCTAGGATGGATTAAAGAAATTAAATTGATAAATTAAGCAAGAAAAATTGTGTCTCTTGTTTTTTAAACACTTTCAGCACTTTCATACGTTACTGTAGAAGCCCGAAGACAGGGAAATGTTAGGTTTATCCGGCAAATCCTAAGATTTACCAACCAATGTCGGTATATAAGTCCGAAATGTTACGAAATCAATATTTATTTCATGCTGTTATCTAACCCGCTCCTTACCAGGTACCAGCGGTAAATTTTACCTTAGACCAATACAAATCGGCAAAAGTCTGGAAACCTAGATTGTTACGTTCAAATTGTAACTTTTACCGCGAGTTACTGATAAATCATAGAATGTATCAGAATAACTTAACATTTTCCGGCATTCAGATTTTAACAATAACTCTGCAGAGACCATCAGTTGTCGAGAATCTACAAACTGATCAGTACAGAGACAAGAGTATGAAGTTGCTAGCACAATTTAATTTCATCCATGGAGCCTCATCTGTACAGGAGAAAAATTTTTATATAAAATTTTATTTTAGGATACAAAAGAATCACAATGCGAGTTTTCGTAGGATAAGAATACATGAAAGTCATACTCAATTGTAATATTTGTTGTGGACAATAATTTTTACGTAGAATTTATCGGGATTATATTATGAAAGATGCGAAAACTTTTTTGCTCCGGTAATATTTGATATTATGAGTCTACGTCCACGCCAATGTATTCGAGTCGTCGCTCTCTATCGCGCTGTTTCATTTCATTACGATGCTTCTCCTCAGCGACCTTTGTCGCGCGATACATTTGCAAATGTGATGGATTTAGCCAATAACGGGAATCAGCGTAACTCAGGGCAGGACAGCTAATTTGATTCGTCGGCAACTTACGACCTCTGCACTACACACGCGCTGTATCATATCTTTCCATTCGTATAATCGCTGTTAATAAAATCAGCTTTTACTGAAATAAATGCATAATTGCGATCATATACATTTATTTGAACGTCGTAGCTGGCTGTTCGGTATCGCGCGCGCACCATTCAAATACAATTATCGAACACCCACATTTGTAATCCATTTAATTGAACTAAAGCGACCGCTAATCCATCGAAAAGGCTATAGTATTCCTTCTCGGTTCTCCGGAGAATTGAAATTAAGCTGATACGAGGTCCACGTTATCAAGATTTAAACAAATCCACGGCTCAAGTGACTGATCGCTTGCAACAGGTGGGACATGTTCTCTAGGCAGGTGGGGCACCGCCAAGCTGAGCCAGAAGCTTTAGCTCGGGTTAGCGTGCCAAGAACCACCCCTTTCGGCCGCAACCTCAAACTCTCGTCGAGCAAGCCGATATTGTAATTGCCAGTGCTACCCAAGTGGCCTAAGATTGATGAGGTGGAAGCCAAGTTAGTCAAAGTGTGGCAAATGCGAGCTGTTGGTGATCCTGAAACTGGAGAGCGCATTCCGCGTCTACGTCTAAATCGTTTGTCATTCTGTTCTGTATACAGACATTTCGTAATTTCCCGTTTTTTTTCTCCCTCCCTCTTATTTTTCCATTTTCCATACCCAGAACTCCGGAGAAAAATTCTGCTGACGAATGGAGAACCAACTTTAATAAACGTCAACGCAAGGTGTAATACGTCTGTCACGACTGTCGACAAGTTTACTGTTTTCTTATTTAATCGTAACCGTATCCCACCGCGAAGCAGGAACATTCTATTACACATTACAGTTTCTGATTTGCGTGCAACCGGTTGACAGGCCGATAATATTTATTCACTATGAAATATTCACTATTTTCATCGGATTCAATTTAACACCTTGTCGTTAGTCTGGCGAAGTATAGACCAAAGTGGTGGAGGAAGACGCTCGCAAAATTGACCAAAATGGTGAAATACGTTTAAAATGAAAATTTTTAAACAGTAATTTAATTTTTCTCTTTCACGTACGACTCGTGATATTTATGCTTGGCCCAAAATTGTGACCATGAATCGAATTCGTTACTGTACGACAAGCGGTTAAAAGCTACTAACCCTTTGCACTTTGAATCGAGCTCGATATTTTATTTTAACTGGTTACATAGCCAGTAACATATCTGAATTGATAAATTTTTATTGAATTTAATTTTGATACAAAAGAATATGTTTTCCGTATTAAAACTGTACGTTAAAACTGAAAAAAACGGAACGAAATGGAACGAAATAGCTGTCTAGTCCAGCTCGACATAGGACTGCAAAAAATTAAAATATCTGCACCCGTGATTTAATACCGTTTTATACATAGTTTCCCCGAGGAGAACTTTTGATACAAAATTTAACGCTAGAATTATCGACGATTAAAGTATATTTATTTTTACCAAATAAATCAAAACGGAAAATATGTGGAAAAATATATAATATAAGGAGGACAAACCTTAATGCATATTTTTATCAGAAAATCACGGAAGACTTTCGAAAATGGGACAACAAGTTTATAAAATTTTTATAAGAAATTATGAATCAATTGCACTATTTTGGTAGTTCTAGTGTTAACACGTTGACCGCCACGCCGAAATCATATGTTTTGCTAGGGACGCCATGGCTCAGGACGCTACACAGGTAGATAAGAGATTCGATAAAAATTAACCAGTTAAGTGTGTTTGACGACTATATCCGTGATGGAGATGTGGCAGAATTTTGTGTCATGGCGGCTATATCCGTCATGCGTGAAACTTTGTTACAATTTGATATTTAAATTGTAATTTTGGCGAAAACTAAATTATATTGGTAAATTTTAATATTTTTAAAATGTTTAGAGGTCAAGACAAAATAAAACAAACAAATAAAAATTATAAACAATTTGAATTGGATTCATAACTTTCTGAGAGCTAATTATATCCGTCATCGCTTGATTATCGTGACACACACTGATTCGCGCTTTGCAAAGAGATCGCCACAGTTAACTGGTTAATCTCTCATTTTTAATCTTCTAATAAAAATTTTTAATTGTTCAGTAGTGTACATTTTATTTCAAAGTATTCTCTAATAGCGGTGATGATGTTCAAAATTCATTACCTATCAATGTTCATTTAATTTTTACAATTATAAACATTTGGAGCACTCTGGTCATCGATGACCATCGTGGCGCTACAGGAGAAACAATCTCCGGTCACATATGACCACCGTGCCGGTTTACGTGTTAAGATAAAAAAACACCATTAACTTCCCCATAAACTTTATAAATATATACAGTGACTCGTGCAGTGTTAGATAACGTGATTGCGTCAATTTCAAAGATGAAGAACACAGCATACAGCAAAGTTTTAATAAACTATTTAAAAGTATAAATTTAAGTGAGATTGAAAGCAAAGGAAACGTTCCTCGTATATTGATTTTCTCTTATTAAATACAATCCAATTAAGTACTTATACACCAAAGTACCAAAGTTTCCGTAAATCTTGAAAATTTAATATTCCTTTGTTAAAAAGACGCAAGGAAACAGGTCCCGGAAGTGCATTATTAAGATCTATTAGGAAATCTTTCGGCGTGGAAGCAAAGGCGCTGGAGAAACTTCGCTGGTCTCGCAATTCAACGAGATCGCCTGCAATCTAACAAACAACTCTTTCCAACGGTCTCTTTCTCCTGGCTGTTTCTCTCGCTCGTTATCTTCCACGCTCGATTAGACGGAGCGTTTATTGTTTCAAGCGAGAGGGCAGCCCCGACGAAATGTTTTCCCGGTCGTCTCGCGCGTCGTCTGGCCCGCTTAAGTACAAACAGCTCTTACCAGTCCACAGTCCGAACTTAGGTATACGACTACCGGGGCCAGAAGTGATTTGGACAATCGCCAGGAAGCATCTAGGCCGCATTGAATCATTCCCGATTCCCCTATCCCCCTTTCAACCCCCTCTACGAGCGGTATCCTCCACAAATGTCGCGAAACTGCGATAAAGAAGTTGCAAATCACTGGAGAAACACTCGCACCAGCCCTTCCGCTCGTTCAACCGACGACAACTAACTTCTACTATGATTTCTTTCATCCTAACTAGTCAAGATGGACGTTCATCCACTGTTGGACTTACGATCCCTGGTGAACTTTATTGTCAGGATTTGTTCTATAGGGTGCTCTCAGGTTTCTGTAACAAACTTTTACAGAATATTTTACGGGCGAATATGTAAGGTGGAATCAGGATTCGAGCGATAAGTCAGGAATAAGTCTNCCATAGTTTTATTGCCCTAGATCCCAAGGAATTTCCCTTAAGTGGGGAAGTGCCTTGACGAAATGCACANCTAGGCGTTTTTAATACTGCGTTTAATTGTACGTGCGTTCGCGCTGAAAGCGACTACAATAATGTCCTTTCCTGGACTATCTAGGAGTCGTGAGGACGTTCCCGCCAGTATGCCTCCATAGTTTTATTGCCCTAGATCCCAAGGAATTTCCCTTAAGTGGAGAAGTGCCTTGACGAAATGCACATGGCCTGCTTCAGCTGTTCGTCTACCGCGATTTTCTAACAAATATTAAGATAAAATTGTCGTACGAATTGATTTATATATGGTTTGTTCAAAAATTATAACAAGAATGTAAAACGCAAAGAAAATGGTATCGATCCTGCGAGGTTCGAATTATTTTTAAAAAGTTGATTTGTTTCGTGTGGAACTGTCTTCGGTAAAACCTACATGTAATTGTTATTCTTTTGCACGTACTTCTTAAATTGTGTCTGAAGATCACAAAAGTAGATGAAAGAGTCTCTCGAAACTCTTACCAAAGCAAAAACGAGATTATTCACATTGGTACAGAAATGAATTTAGCACCAGGTTATAAAGGGTTAATTAAATTCCTAATATAAGAGTAAGAATAGATAAATGATATTTATGATGCTGTATTGATATAAGCTGGTCAAATAAATTTATGTTGATCTTATTAAGTTTATATCAACAAATATTGGCAACAGATATTAGATAAATACAACGTTTCATCTTCATTTCATATTATTTTTATGACTTTTTAATATATGGACAATGTATTTTATATTTACTATTTAATA